>SJYX01024462.1:7648-55736 GCA_006410675.1 Oreotragus oreotragus | reverse complement strand
GTATTTTTCACAGAACTAGAACAAATAATTTCAAGATTTGTATGGAAATACAAAAAACCTCGAATAGCCAAAGCAATTTTGAGAAAGAAGAATGGAACTGGAGGAATCAACTTACCTGACTTCAGGCTCTACTACAAAGCCACAGTCATCAAGACAGTGTGGTACTGGCACAAAGACAGAAATATAGATCAATGGAACAAAATAGAAAGCCCAGAGATAAATCCACACACATATGGACACCTTATCTTTGACAAGGGAGGCAAGAATATACAATGGAGTAAAGACAATCTCTTTAACAAGTGGTGCTGGGAAAACTGGTCAACCACTTGTAAAAGAATGAAACTAGATCACTTTCTAACACCACACACAAAAATAAACTCAAAATGGATTAAAGATCTAAATGTAAGACCAGAAACTATAAAACTCCTAGAGGAGAACATAGGCAAAACACTCTCCGACATAAATCACACCATTAGCTCTTTTTAAAAATGCCCTTTTGTATCCCCACAGGCCTTAAAAGTGCTTAGTAAACATCGGTTAAATCAACAAATATTGTCTCCTTGGAAAAAACAAATGTTGGCTAAAATAATGTATCTCCCCCTGAGAGAAAAGAAAACTGGGTAAAAAGACTCCTTATCATTTCTCATTAGAATTTGACAAAATATACACTAATTAGTCCTTCAAAAAGATGTAGATAAGAGCTTGTGGATGCTAATTAACCTCAGGTTCCACACAGACTAAAGGCAGAGAAGTGGGAAAATATCTCAAGCAAATTTTGTTTTCAAGAGCGTATGGTTACGTGAAAACCAAACATAACGTGTTTACCACATATATTTAACTGCTGTAGCAAGTGAGCCAGACTAGAAGCAAAGAAATTATGAAACCAAGGCAGCTGATCTTTGAAGCAGCTCACTAACTGCTTCATTCTCAAAAGACCTTTCTGAGGTAGGAAAGTATCATTATTCCACTTGAACAACTGGGAAACTGAGACATCCAGGTTAAGTGACTTGAGGGGCGAGGGGCAGGGGGGTGGTGCTAAACTTAGCTGATGAATATATACCCAACAAGGATATTCTACACATTTGTTTACTGTTGATAAATCACTAATAGGATGGGCCCTAACATACAGGTGTCCTTGACATTTCAGTCTTGGAAAGTAATTGTCAAGGGGTATAAATCAAATCCTATTTTCAATACAGAGAGAAGGTTCCCAGTGGTGACTGAATTCTTTACTAAACAGCCCCCTCATTTATTCATTTGGTAAATAACCTCCTGCCTTTTTAATCACAAAGTCCTTGGATGAACAGTCTGACCAAAGAAAAAGAGCTATAATCTACCAGTATAATTCACAAAAGAGCAACAATTTCGGGTGTTTTTTCCTGAAATGTTAATAACTACTTCATTCATTATACTGATTAGGGCCTCATGCTTGCTCTAGGGTGGGAGTAAGGGTTGACCAACCCTGACGCAGAAGGATTGTTATTATTAGCACTTGGCAGAATTTCATTCAGCTATTTGAAATCAGGAGAGAGCTCTCTGATCCATTTTAAAAATGCTCACAGCTCTTTAATAAAATTTCCCAAAGTATTTCCAATGTGTTAAGTAAGTAAACTGGAAAGAAAGTGCAATGAAGTTATCTTTTCGAAGTTGTCTGTCCCCTGGAAACCATTACCATCCATCTAAGTTAGCTCAAGGACTTAGTATCATTTTAAGTAATCAAGGGAAAGGCTTGGGCTTTTTAATCTAATTGCCATCTCCAGGGAAGTGCCTTCTTCACTCAGTTAGGTTGAAAGAGAAGAGCATCTCTAGAGATTAAGACGTGAATGATTTGGGCTGTAGAATTTTCAATCATTTTGATGGTGCTTGTCTCAGGAATTAGGGAGAATTTCTCCCCAAATTTGGCATGTAATGAAAAATGCTGACCTGTGTGGGCAGGTGTAACAATCTACTTTGTTGGGGAACGTTAGGAATCTGTGATGCCTGGTATGCTTCTCCTTAACAGTTTAGGGGCTACAAATTGCTGATCACAAGAATGTGGACTAATTTGACTGGAAAATGTAAGAAAAGAATATTATCCCCAAAGGTTTTTTTCTGAGCTGTCTGGGGAAGAGAATTTTTATCATCAGAATCAGTGAGATTTTATAAACTTAACATGCTATCTGAGATTCTTGGAAAATTCTTGCTTTTAACACCCTTATTTATATTCTGCTATAGAATAGTTCTCATTACTTATTCCAACACTGTCTTTTCTTCAGATATCTTACTATACCAGTCAGGCCTCTCCCTGGTTTCCAGCCTTTGCAGTTTTGCCTTTTGTGGCCATTTACTTATCACCTGCAGCTTCAGCCAGGCTCCAACCCCTAGGGTTAATCTAAATAAGTTGAGAAAGAAAGAGCATTTAAAGAGCCCTAACTCAACTCCTTAGTCTATAGTCATTACTGGGTCACTGTCATTGCCAGTCTGGCCCTAACTTTGTATCTCAGTTCTTACAATTTGATGACTCTGCTATTAGGTTCACTCCAGCAAGTGTCAATAAGCATCTATTATGCGCCAGGTACTCTAGTTAGGCCTTGGAGATAGCTCAGCTTAGGTTTCAGATGTGAAATCTTAAAATATCATAGAATTTTTTTTTCAGAGCTAGGGTGCCATGAGAGTCTAAAAGATAACTGGTCACCACCTCATATGCTTGTTAGTAATAGAAACTGGATTCCTCTGTCCTTTCCTGGATTGTTCATGTTGCCTGAGTTTCCTAGTTCCCTTAGCTCAGTAACCTATCTGTAGGATTGCAGCCATGCTCTGGGATGTGTATATATATATATATATATTCTTGATATGCATATATATATTCTGGATATGTGTATATATATTCTGGATATGTATGTATATATATTCTGATACACATATATATTCTTGATATGTATATATTCTGGATATGTGCATATATATTCTGGATATATATATATTTTGTGGATATATGTATATTCTAAATATGTATATATACTCTGGATATGTATAGATATATCCTGGATATGTGTATATCTGGATATGTATCTATATTCTGGATATGCATGTATATTCCAGATATATATATATTCTGGATATGTGTATAAAATCTGGATATGTGTATATATATATTCTGGATATGTAGGAGTTCCCAGATGGTGCTAGTAGTAAAGAACATTCTTGCCAATGCAGGAGACTTAAGAAATTCAGGTTCAATCCCTGGGGTGGGAGACAATCCCCTGGAGGAGAGCATGGCAACACACTCCAGTACTCTTGCCTGGAGAATCCCATAAACAGAGGAGGCTGGCAGGCTACAGTCCATAGAGTCACAAAGAGTCAGACACAACTGAAGTGACTTAGCATTCATATTCTGGATATGTGTATATAATTATTCTGGATATGTGTATATAATTATTCTGGATATGTGTATATAATTATTCTGGATATGTGTATATAATTATTCTGGATATGTGTATATAATTATTCTGGATATGTGTATATAATTATTCTGGATATGTGTATATAATTATTCTGGATATGTGTATATAATTATTCTGGATATGTGTATATAATTATTCTGGATATGTGTATATAATTATTCTGGATATGTGTATATAATTATTCTGGATATGTGTATATAATTATTCTGGATATGTGTATATAATTATTCTGGATATGTGTATATAATTATTCTGGATATGTGTATATAATTATTCTGGATATGTGTATATAATTATTCTGGATATGTGTATATAATTATTCTGGATATGTGTATATAATTATTCTGGATATGTGTATATAATTATTCTGGATATGTGTATATAATTATTCTGGATATGTGTATATAATTATTCTGGATATGTGTATATAATTATTCTGGATATGTGTATATAATTATTCTGGATATGTGTATATAATTATTCTGGATATGTGTATATAATTATTCTGGATATGTGTATATAATTATTCTGGATATGTGTATATAATTATTCTGGATATGTGTATATAATTATTCTGGATATGTGTATATAATTATTCTGGATATGTGTATATAATTATTCTGGATATGTGTATATAATTATTCTGGATATGTGTATATAATTATTCTGGATATGTGTATATAATTATTCTGGATATGTGTATATAATTATTCTGGATATGTGTATATAATTATTCTGGATATGTGTATATAATTATTCTGGATATGTGTATATAATTATTCTGGATATGTGTATATAATTATTCTGGATATGTGTGTATATATCTTCCTGTCTCTTATACACATCTAGATGTGTATAAGAGACAGGGTTGAAAGAGAAGAGCATCTCTAGAGATTAAGACGTGAATGATTTGGGCTGTAGAATTTTCAATCATTTTGATGGTGCTTGTCTCAGGAATTAGGGAGAATTTCTCCCCAAATTTGGCATGTAATGAAAAATGCTGACCTGTGTGGGCAGGTGTAACAATCTACTTTGTTGGGGAACGTTAGGAATCTGTGATGCCTGGTATGCTTCTCCTTAACAGTTTAGGGGCTACAAATTGCTGATCACAAGAATGTGGACTAATTTGACTGGAAAATGTAAGAAAAGAATATTATCCCCAAAGGTTTTTTTCTGAGCTGTCTGGGGAAGAGAATTTTTATCATCAGAATCAGTGAGATTTTATAAACTTAACATGCTATCTGAGATTCTTGGAAAATTCTTGCTTTTAACACCCTTATTTATATTCTGCTATAGAATAGTTCTCATTACTTATTCCAACACTGTCTTTTCTTCAGATATCTTACTATACCAGTCAGGCCTCTCCCTGGTTTCCAGCCTTTGCAGTTTTGCCTTTTGTGGCCATTTACTTATCACCTGCAGCTTCAGCCAGGCTCCAACCCCTAGGGTTAATCTAAATAAGTTGAGAAAGAAAGAGCATTTAAAGAGCCCTAACTCAACTCCTTAGTCTATAGTCATTACTGGGTCACTGTCATTGCCAGTCTGGCCCTAACTTTGTATCTCAGTTCTTACAATTTGATGACTCTGCTATTAGGTTCACTCCAGCAAGTGTCAATAAGCATCTATTATGCGCCAGGTACTCTAGTTAGGCCTTGGAGATAGCTCAGCTTAGGTTTCAGATGTGAAATCTTAAAATATCATAGAATTTTTTTTTCAGAGCTAGGGTGCCATGAGAGTCTAAAAGATAACTGGTCACCACCTCATATGCTTGTTAGTAATAGAAACTGGATTCCTCTGTCCTTTCCTGGATTGTTCATGTTGCCTGAGTTTCCTAGTTCCCTTAGCTCAGTAACCTATCTGTAGGATTGCAGCCATGCTCTGGGATGTGTATATATATATATATATATTCTTGATATGCATATATATATTCTGGATATGTGTATATATATTCTGGATATGTATGTATATATATTCTGATACACATATATATTCTTGATATGTATATATTCTGGATATGTGCATATATATTCTGGATATATATATATTTTGTGGATATATGTATATTCTAAATATGTATATATACTCTGGATATGTATAGATATATCCTGGATATGTGTATATCTGGATATGTATCTATATTCTGGATATGCATGTATATTCCAGATATATATATATTCTGGATATGTGTATAAAATCTGGATATGTGTATATATATATTCTGGATATGTAGGAGTTCCCAGATGGTGCTAGTAGTAAAGAACATTCTTGCCAATGCAAGATACTTAAGAAATTCAGGTTCAATCCCTGGGGTGGGAGACAATCCCCTGGAGGAGAGCATGGCAACACACTCCAGTACTCTTGCCTGGAGAATCCCATAAACAGAGGAGGCTGGCAGGCTACAGTCCATAGAGTCACAAAGAGTCAGACACAACTGAAGTGACTTAGCATTCATATTCTGGATATGTGTATATAATTATTCTGGATATGTGTATATAATTATTCTGGATATGTGTATATAATTATTCTGGATATGTGTATATAATTATTCTGGATATGTGTATATAATTATTCTGGATATGTGTATATAATTATTCTGGATATGTGTATATAATTATTCTGGATATGTGTNATTCTCCAGGCAAGAACACTGGAGTGGGTTGCCATTTCCTTCTCCAATGCATGAAAGAGAAAAGTGAAAGTGAAGTCACTCAGTCTGTCCGACTGTTAGCGACCCCATGGACTGCAGCCCACCAGGCTACTCCGTCCATTGGATTTTCCAGGCAAGAGTACTGGGGTGGGGTGCCATTGTCTTCCCCTCCTTGGAACTAGCCACTCAAATATTTTGTGTGTCATACGTGTGAATTTTCATCTGACGTCAAAGCTTAGGGAAAACAAGGTTGAGAAGAATGCTTGAAACTTGGAGTTTCTAAACCTAATGAGGCATCAGAGTGACTTGAGTTTCTTTTCAAATACTAAACATTTATTTTGTCTTATAGTTTCTGTGGGTCAGGAATGTGGGGGCAGCTTATCTTGGTGGTTCAGGCCCTGTGTCTCACATTTGACTGCCATCAAGATGTCAGCTGGGGCTGCAAGATTCCCTTTCAAGGTGGCTCATTTTATAGGACTGACCAGATGATGCTGGTTGTTGACAGGAGACCTCAGTTCTTCCCATGTGGGCCTCTCCATGGGGCTACTTGAGTGTCCTTCTGACATGGTGCCTGGCAAATGTCTTTTATAACTCGGCCTTGAAAATCACACCCTGTCACCATTGCCATGTTCTCTCGGTCATACAGATGGATTCTGAGCAATGTGGGAGATGACCACATAAGGATGTGAAAGGCAGGAGCTGAGAATCACTAGGTGTCATTTTGGAGACTGGCTATCATGGATAAGAGCAAAGTGAAAGCTGGTATAGAGTGAGATGGTGGGAATGGGGAGGTAGTGGAAATCAGAGAAAAAACAGCCCCCTTCACTGACCAGCCTAGTTAAATTATTAGATGCATTCCTGACATTCTGTGCCCCACTACTCTGTTTTATTTCTTTTTGTCCCTAGGACCTAATGGTACCTGTGTGCATATGTGGATGCTCAGTACCTCAGTCATGCCCAACTCTTTGTGACCCCTAGTGGGATGGTAGCCCACTAGGAGTCTCCTCAGTCTATGGAACATTCCAGGCAAGAATACTGGAGTGGATTGTCATTTCCTCCTCCAGGGGATCTTCCCAACCCAAGGATTGAATCTGTGTCTCCTGTGGCTCCTGAATTGGCAGGTGGATTTTTTACCACTGAGCCACCTATAATGCTACTTGCCATATTATATATTTATGTGTTAATTATTTTACTTGCTGGTTCCCCTACTAGAATACATACTCCATGAAATAAAGGTCTATTTTGTTCCCAGTTGGTTCTCAACAACCTTTCATTAAATATTTATGTTTCTGAAGGTATAATAATTTAGTTTTTCAAAGTTCCAGATTCCCTGACCCCATCCTTAGAAATTCTATATCTGGAAAGCTGGAAATCTACACTCTCCTTAAAGTTCCCTGGGTGATTTTTATAACCATCTAGGTTTGTGAATCACTGCTCTAAACAAAAGGGAGGCTGTGTTTGATACCCTAAATGACCTGTCCTAACTTGAGGGTGCTTGAAACTGGAACAGACTATTGGATAAAGATATACATAGGGATATATATACATATAGAGAGAAAACACTAAGTCCCCTACATACAAACCTTCAACTAGCATACTTTCCAAGATGTGAACATGTGTTCCATCAACATCAGGCGTGAGTGAAATTGCAGCTTGCCCTCAATCTCCCATTGCTCATTATTCTCAGCTCTACCGTCTCCCACCTCCTCTCCCTCCTCCAGTAAGTAGCTCTTCTTCCCTGTTCATTCAATGCCAACCCCTGTATGCCAGCTGTTGTACTGTACCACTGTACTTTTCAAGGTACTGTACTGTAAGATTACAAATGTTTATTTTTTGTGTGTTTTGTTTTTTCTGTGTTGAAAGTGAAAGTGTTAGTCACTCAGCCATGTCTGACTCTGTGACCCCATGGACTGCAGACTACCAGGCTCTTCTGTCCATGGAATTCTCCAGACAAGAATACTGGAGTGGGTAGCTATTCCCTTCTCCAGAGGATCTTCCTGACCCAGGGATCAAACCTGGGTCTCCTCCATTGCACACAGATTCTTTACCATCTGAGGCACTTGTGTGAAAAGTATTATAAACCTATTACAGCATAGTACTACATAGCTGATTGTATTAGTTGGGTACCTAGGCTAACTTTGTTGGACTTATGAACAAGTTGGACTTATGAATGTGCTCTCAAAACAAAACTTATTAGTAGGTAGGGGGACTTACTGTAGATAGCTGTAGGTACTAAGAGGAAATCTACTCTACCAGACAGTACAAGATTTCATTTATGCAGCATTTATTGAGCACCCATGCCTGTATGTGTTCAGTTGCTCAGCAACCCCATCGGCTATAGCCACCAGGCTCCTCTGCCCATGGGATTCTCCAGGCAAAAATACCGGATCTGCTCCAGGGGATCTTCCTGACCTAGGGATGGAACCCACATCTTTTGTGTCTCCTGCATTAGTAGATGGATTCTTTACCATTGTGTTACCTAGAAGACCTATTGAGCACGCACTATGTGTCAAACAGTATTTTAGGAATTGGACATACTACAGTGAGGGATAGAACAGGCAAATGTCTTTGGAATCAAAATTAAAGCTGAAGGTGAAGGTGGCTTGATGGACAGCATGCCAGAGGCATGAGGCAGAGCATAGAAATAGGCCTACAAACATAATATACAGAAATTGAAGTAAGCAAGTAATCGGTATAGGTGGTAGAGAAGGATCAAAAGGAATCTTACTTTTATTTTTAACTATGTGCATCTATTGACTTTACAGTTAATTTGTTTTAAGTTTTTATGCATGAGGAATTCCCATGGGCACCTCTGGGACTGAAAATAACACCACCAGCATTACCTGGAACTCTGCTTCCATCATCTCCTACTCAGAATGCAAGTGAGTATCAGTGACTTCATTATAAAGCATTTACCAAAGTTTTATTTTTAAATTTTACATACTCAAGGATTTTTCAGAGCCTTTGATATACTAATATCCATTATAAATCTCAATGCATAGGGGGAATCTACGAAACATATTTCCCAGTTTACCTGGCCTCATATAAATTGGGAATATGGCCTCATTTTTCCCCCTAAGAGAGCCTCCAGTACATGTGTTGCACACATGGAACATCCTTTGGGAAACAACAGTTTACAGCAAAGCTGGAAGTAATAAGCCACCCACGCAATCCTCCACATACTTTCTCCTCTCTTTTTTTTCTCGCAGATGCAGAGGATTCTAAGAAAGACTGTGATGCCTTAGACCAGGGGTGGCAAATGATGGTCCAATGGCCAAATCCAGCTACCTAATTTTTGTAAATATATATATATTTTTGAATACAGCTTTAGTTGTTCATTTAAGTATTATCCTCAGTTGCTCTTGTGCTACAATAGTTGTTGTAGCTGTGACAGAGACTGTATGGACCACAAGTCTGAAGTATTTACTACTTGGCTATTTACAGAAATTGTTGCTGACATCTGCCTTAGGCTACTTATGGAAGAAACCTGGGTCCTTGATTATGTTAAGCCCTTGAAATTTGTGGTTTACTTATTGGCCTAGGAGATCAGCCCTGGGATTTCTTTGGAAGGAATGATGCTAAAGTTGAAACTCCAGTACTTTGGCCACCTCATGAGAAGAGCTGACTCATTGGAAAAGACTCTGATGTGGGGAGGGATTGAGGGCAGGAGGAGAAGGGGATGACAGAGGAAGAGATGGCTGGATGGCATCACTGACTCAATGGACATGAGTCTGAGTGAACTCCAGGAGTTGGTGATGGACAGGGAGGCCTGGTGTGCTGTGATTCATGGGGTCGCAAAGAGTCGGATACGACTGAGCGACTGAACTGAACTGAACTGAACATATTGTTAGGGGAGTGGCACTAGTGGTAAAGAACCTGCCTGTCAATGCAGGAGATGCAAGAGATACAGGTTTGATCCCTGGTTGGGAAGATCCCCTGGAGGAGGAAATGGCAACCCACTCCAGTATTCTTGCCTGGAAAATTCCATGGGCAGAGGAGCCTGGTGGCTACAACCCATTCCATGGAGTCACAAAGAGTTCAACATGACTGAAGCAATTGAGCACACATTGTTACGGGATGTGCTAGACATTCTGCTTGCTCTTCCAGATTGACTGTCCACATTTTTCTACTCTGTTTTATACCCAGAGAGAACACTTACACCTTTGTGAATAACCACTTTATTAAATTGTCTTTTATTAGTCTTTTGAATGTGCCATAAGCCTTTTGCTGAGATCATGACTGATACAAGAAATATCCTCAAGTCTGCTTTATTTACATTAAGAAATTCACAAATTTTAGTATGTTATTATTAATATATACTTTTGCACTTCACAGATGGTGGAGACACAGGAGTAGTGTTACAGCACATATGGTGAAAAAACACTAGGTTTGTC
This sequence comes from Oreotragus oreotragus, assembly GCA_006410675.1. Taxonomy (NCBI): domain Eukaryota; kingdom Metazoa; phylum Chordata; class Mammalia; order Artiodactyla; family Bovidae; genus Oreotragus; species Oreotragus oreotragus. Next base: position 45,252 of record SJYX01024462.1, on the reverse strand, counting down.
TCCATATCACACTTAAAATAAATTAGTATTTTTAAAAAGCTATCAAGGCTGGATGGTACAGGAACAACATCCTGCAAGGATTTGGCACTATTTGCTCTAACCTCTGCTTCCCTTGGTATCTGCTCACCTCCTGGTTACCAACAACTAGAGGTCTTCAGAGCTCCTTAGAAGAGGTGAACCTGGTGCTCTGTCTTATAAATCTCCCTGCTCTCAGTATTTGATAATGATCCCAAGAACCCACCCACTAACTAACCCAACACACTAAGAACTCAGCATGGAATCTCCTGGGTTTATGCATAATTGAGACTTTTCAGCAGGGGAGTTTGTGCTTACCACTCAGTTAACCAGGTAATGCTGTCAATCCACTGTTTTAAGAACACAAGCTAATGGAGATGTTAATATATTTAATTAATAAGGATTAAATTTAAGAAGGTTATTTTTTCCTTCTGTGAACCAAGAATGTTGTTAATATTCTTTCCTACATAAATTGTTCTCTACAGCTTAAGGGGATTATCTCCATAAAGTAGTTCATAAATAGCTGAATTGCCATTAAAAAAAATTTAACTGAATCACTTTTTAGAAACTGGATTTCTTCAGGGCTGGAGACATAGATCATGCCTTGGCCAGAGTGAATAGTGAGGTCTCTACTGACCCACAGGTTATTTACTGAGCTTCATAATAGACAGGGGATAGGATACACTTTGGACTTAGGAGTTTTTCCACAGGCAATAACATCAATTTCAATCCAGAACGATCTGTGATATTGATTAACTTTTGGGATCTCTTTTACCGCTACTGATCTGTCTCATCTTTTATTCAATAGCTCCCCGAAAGACATTTAGAGGCAACTGTGAAACAGCTGAGGTAAATCCTACTTGCAAATTGTTTGCAACACCATTACCTCCTCAGTTCACAAACTGACCTTAAAGGATGGGGAAACTGCCCAGATTTTCAGCTCTTTCCGAAACTACTCTATAAAGAACTATCTTTGTTGTTTAGTCACTCAGTCATGTCTGACTGTGACCTCAAGGACTGCAGCCTGCCAGGCTCTTCTGTCCATGGGATTTCCCGGGCAAGAACACTGGAGTGGGTTGCCATTTCCGTCTCCAGGGGATCTTCATGATCCAGGGATTGAACCCGTGTCTCCTGTGTCTCCTGCACTGGCAGGCAGTGGATTCTTTACCACTAAGCCACCTGACCTACTCGGTTTACAAACTCTCCTTAGAGAATGGAGAAACTGCCCAGATTTTCAGCTCTTTCTGAAGGTATGTATAAAGGACACTGAACCAGAAATCAGGAGCTCAGGGTTCTTGAGTCACTGAGTAGCTGTGGGTCCTTAAGCAAACCACAAAACTAGTAGGAGTGTCAGTTTCCTCATCCATAAAAAGAGGATAATAATCATCTACTTCATAGGGTTCTTGAAAGGATTCAAAGTAGATCAACCCCACCTATGATTCTATTTTTCACCCACTCTTCAAAATAAGTCATCTGCTATAAGAATGCCCAGTTCTTACCTATACCTACAAAATGTGCCTTCAACTGTGGAGTATTATTAAGTTACAAGTTCTAATATTTACTGTTTTATCTATGTTTGTCTCCCTCCAAAATTCCCTGAGAACTGTAGGGATGTCTCATACCTTAAGGACTAGGACTCATATCCCTACAAGTACATTCAGATAACATAAATGAGTTAAGCAGGCTGGGTAGGCATTGAGGTCCAAGAGAGCCTATGGCCTGTCTAAAGCAGAAACTCATTAAGTCCAGCTGAATATTGCTATGTGGGCAAAACATGCCTAGTGTAGCTAGATTTTAGCATATATTTTAAATAAACCTGAAAAAATCTATATCTATTTAAAATATGAATTGTCTTGTTCTTTACATGTTGAAAACAAATAAATTAAAAAATAATTACACAGACCAAACAAAAGATAGTTACACCTACAGAGTAGATGGGGCTGTACTACTGGCTAGGTTGTGTGACTTTGGGCAGTTATTTAACCTCCTTGTACCCTAGCTTCCATAACTGCAAAATGAGAATAATAGTACCTAGTTCATAGGTGATTGGACTCCCCAGGTGACTCAGTGGTAAAGAATCCACCTGTCAATGTAGGAGACACAAGAGATGCGGTTTCAATCCCTGGGTCAGGAAGATCCCCTGGAGAACGAAATGGCAACTCACTCTAGTATTCCTGCTGGGACAATCCCGTGGACAGAGGAGCCTGCCAGGCTACTATCCCTGGGGTCGCAAAGAATTCTGACAGGACTGAGCAATTGAGCCCACATGCATAGGCTATTATGGGGGTTAATTGATGTAATGTATGTAAAGGAAATAATTACAACAGTTCTGAGCACTTGGGTTGTTTAGTCTCTCAGTCGTGTCTGACTCTTTGTGACCCCATGGACTGCAGCACGCCAGGCTTCCCTGTCCTTCACTATCTCCCAGAGTTTGCTCAAACTCATGTTCATTGACTTGGTGATACCATACAACAATCTCATCCTCTGTCGCCCCCTTCTCCTCCTGCCTTCAGTCTTTCCCAGCATCAGGGTCTTTTCACGACTGAAGTGACTTAGCAGCAGCAGCAGCAGTCTGATTAATTGGTTATATGAGTCAGGAGTACTTAGGTAGCACTTAGTAAATGTAAACCATTATCATATTCATTTAAAAGGTTATTGGTAACAAGGGTATCATTAAAAACAACACTAATGTTATTAATGACAATAGCATTAGTATACAGTCTAATACATATATGTCATTTGCAATTGATATTGTTATTAATAACTGATATGATTACTTATTCTTTCTTCCTCAGCTTCATACAGTAATAGAGGCATAAGGTAGGGTAGGGACTTTTCAATTCTTGATTTCCCCCCTTTTTCTCTCTCCTTATGACTAATGTATCAGGTCATATTGGTTCTAATATATACATTTCTCTTTTTCTCTTGAATTAGAATTTCTACTTCCAGAATTACTAATTTTAGACACTTGTCATTTCTCACCTAGGTTGTAACAACAGCATCTATTGATTTCTCAACCCTCATTTTTTGTATTCTCCAATCCATTTCCAACACAGTAGCCAGAGTTATTTTGCTAAAATACAAGTTTGCTCACATCTTACCTCTACTCGGAAGTCTTCAAATGTACTCCAACAATAATATATAATTTCCCTTTCATCTCCACTATGTCTGCCAGGGTTTTAATTCTCTATCTGCTTCTTACTTGGTATGTGACCTTTGGAAAGTTACTAAGTCTTGGTTTTATCATATCTACTTCATTAGGTGGTTGTGAGGATTAAATGATTTAGTTTAATGTGTATCAAGCAGTCACCACAGTGCCTGGCATATAATAAGTAATTGATAAATGGAACTATTATGGTCACTCTAGTCTGATTTGGGGAAGGCAATGGCACCCCACCCCAGTACTCTTGCCTGGAAAATCCAATGGACGGAGTAGCCTGGAGGGCTGCAGTCCATGGGGTCGCTAACAGTCGGACAGACTTTCACTTTTCTCTTTCATGCATTGGAGAAGGAAATGGCAACCCACTCCAGTATTATTGACTGTCCACATTTTTCTACTCTGTTTTATACCCAGAGAGAACACTTACACCTTTGTGAATAACCACTTTATTAAATTGTCTTTTATTAGTCTTTTGAATGTGCCATAAGCCTTTTGCTGAGATCATGACTGATACAAGAAATATCCTCAAGTCTGCTTTATTTACATTAAGAAATTCACAAATTTTAGTATGTTATTATTAATATATACTTTTGCACTTCACAGATGGTGGAGACACAGGAGTAGTGTTACAGCACATATGGTGAAAAAACACTAGGTTTGTCTCCATATCACACTTAAAATAAATTAGTATTTTTAAAAAGCTATCAAGGCTGGATGGTACAGGAACAACATCCTGCAAGGATTTGGCACTATTTGCTCTAACCTCTGCTTCCCTTGGTATCTGCTCACCTCCTGGTTACCAACAACTAGAGGTCTTCAGAGCTCCTTAGAAGAGGTGAACCTGGTGCTCTGTCTTATAAATCTCCCTGCTCTCAGTATTTGATAATGATCCCAAGAACCCACCCACTAACTAACCCAACACACTAAGAACTCAGCATGGAATCTCCTGGGTTTATGCATAATTGAGACTTTTCAGCAGGGGAGTTTGTGCTTACCACTCAGTTAACCAGGTAATGCTGTCAATCCACTGTTTTAAGAACACAAGCTAATGGAGATGTTAATATATTTAATTAATAAGGATTAAATTTAAGAAGGTTATTTTTTCCTTCTGTGAACCAAGAATGTTGTTAATATTCTTTCCTACATAAATTGTTCTCTACAGCTTAAGGGGATTATCTCCATAAAGTAGTTCATAAATAGCTGAATTGCCATTAAAAAAAATTTAACTGAATCACTTTTTAGAAACTGGATTTCTTCAGGGCTGGAGACATAGATCATGCCTTGGCCAGAGTGAATAGTGAGGTCTCTACTGACCCACAGGTTATTTACTGAGCTTCATAATAGACAGGGGATAGGATACACTTTGGACTTAGGAGTTTTTCCACAGGCAATAACATCAATTTCAATCCAGAACGATCTGTGATATTGATTAACTTTTGGGATCTCTTTTACCGCTACTGATCTGTCTCATCTTTTATTCAATAGCTCCCCGAAAGACATTTAGAGGCAACTGTGAAACAGCTGAGGTAAATCCTACTTGCAAATTGTTTGCAACACCATTACCTCCTCAGTTCACAAACTGACCTTAAAGGATGGGGAAACTGCCCAGATTTTCAGCTCTTTCCGAAACTACTCTATAAAGAACTATCTTTGTTGTTTAGTCACTCAGTCATGTCTGACTGTGACCTCAAGGACTGCAGCCTGCCAGGCTCTTCTGTCCATGGGATTTCCCGGGCAAGAACACTGGAGTGGGTTGCCATTTCCGTCTCCAGGGGATCTTCATGATCCAGGGATTGAACCCGTGTCTCCTGTGTCTCCTGCACTGGCAGGCAGTGGATTCTTTACCACTAAGCCACCTGACCTACTCGGTTTACAAACTCTCCTTAGAGAATGGAGAAACTGCCCAGATTTTCAGCTCTTTCTGAAGGTATGTATAAAGGACACTGAACCAGAAATCAGGAGCTCAGGGTTCTTGAGTCACTGAGTAGCTGTGGGTCCTTAAGCAAACCACAAAACTAGTAGGAGTGTCAGTTTCCTCATCCATAAAAAGAGGATAATAATCATCTACTTCATAGGGTTCTTGAAAGGATTCAAAGTAGATCAACCCCACCTATGATTCTATTTTTCACCCACTCTTCAAAATAAGTCATCTGCTATAAGAATGCCCAGTTCTTACCTATACCTACAAAATGTGCCTTCAACTGTGGAGTATTATTAAGTTACAAGTTCTAATATTTACTGTTTTATCTATGTTTGTCTCCCTCCAAAATTCCCTGAGAACTGTAGGGATGTCTCATACCTTAAGGACTAGGACTCATATCCCTACAAGTACATTCAGATAACATAAATGAGTTAAGCAGGCTGGGTAGGCATTGAGGTCCAAGAGAGCCTATGGCCTGTCTAAAGCAGAAACTCATTAAGTCCAGCTGAATATTGCTATGTGGGCAAAACATGCCTAGTGTAGCTAGATTTTAGCATATATTTTAAATAAACCTGAAAAAATCTATATCTATTTAAAATATGAATTGTCTTGTTCTTTACATGTTGAAAACAAATAAATTAAAAAATAATTACACAGACCAAACAAAAGATAGTTACACCTACAGAGTAGATGGGGCTGTACTACTGGCTAGGTTGTGTGACTTTGGGCAGTTATTTAACCTCCTTGTACCCTAGCTTCCATAACTGCAAAATGAGAATAATAGTACCTAGTTCATAGGTGATTGGACTCCCCAGGTGACTCAGTGGTAAAGAATCCACCTGTCAATGTAGGAGACACAAGAGATGCGGTTTCAATCCCTGGGTCAGGAAGATCCCCTGGAGAACGAAATGGCAACTCACTCTAGTATTCCTGCTGGGACAATCCCGTGGACAGAGGAGCCTGCCAGGCTACTATCCCTGGGGTCGCAAAGAATTCTGACAGGACTGAGCAATTGAGCCCACATGCATAGGCTATTATGGGGGTTAATTGATGTAATGTATGTAAAGGAAATAATTACAACAGTTCTGAGCACTTGGGTTGTTTAGTCTCTCAGTCGTGTCTGACTCTTTGTGACCCCATGGACTGCAGCACGCCAGGCTTCCCTGTCCTTCACTATCTCCCAGAGTTTGCTCAAACTCATGTTCATTGACTTGGTGATACCATACAACAATCTCATCCTCTGTCGCCCCCTTCTCCTCCTGCCTTCAGTCTTTCCCAGCATCAGGGTCTTTTCACGACTGAAGTGACTTAGCAGCAGCAGCAGCAGTCTGATTAATTGGTTATATGAGTCAGGAGTACTTAGGTAGCACTTAGTAAATGTAAACCATTATCATATTCATTTAAAAGGTTATTGGTAACAAGGGTATCATTAAAAACAACACTAATGTTATTAATGACAATAGCATTAGTATACAGTCTAATACATATATGTCATTTGCAATTGATATTGTTATTAATAACTGATATGATTACTTATTCTTTCTTCCTCAGCTTCATACAGTAATAGAGGCATAAGGTAGGGTAGGGACTTTTCAATTCTTGATTTCCCCCCTTTTTCTCTCTCCTTATGACTAATGTATCAGGTCATATTGGTTCTAATATATACATTTCTCTTTTTCTCTTGAATTAGAATTTCTACTTCCAGAATTACTAATTTTAGACACTTGTCATTTCTCACCTAGGTTGTAACAACAGCATCTATTGATTTCTCAACCCTCATTTTTTGTATTCTCCAATCCATTTCCAACACAGTAGCCAGAGTTATTTTGCTAAAATACAAGTTTGCTCACATCTTACCTCTACTCGGAAGTCTTCAAATGTACTCCAACAATAATATATAATTTCCCTTTCATCTCCACTATGTCTGCCAGGGTTTTAATTCTCTATCTGCTTCTTACTTGGTATGTGACCTTTGGAAAGTTACTAAGTCTTGGTTTTATCATATCTACTTCATTAGGTGGTTGTGAGGATTAAATGATTTAGTTTAATGTGTATCAAGCAGTCACCACAGTGCCTGGCATATAATAAGTAATTGATAAATGGAACTATTATGGTCACTCTAGTCTGATTTGGGGAAGGCAATGGCACCCCACCCCAGTACTCTTGCCTGGAAAATCCAATGGACGGAGTAGCCTGGAGGGCTGCAGTCCATGGGGTCGCTAACAGTCGGACAGACTTTCACTTTTCTCTTTCATGCATTGGAGAAGGAAATGGCAACCCACTCCAGTATTCTTGCCTGGAGAATCCCAGGGATGGGGGAGCCTGGTGGGCTGCCGTCTATGGGGTCACACAGAGTCGGACACGACTGAAGTGACTTAGCAGCAGCAGCAGCAGTCTGATTAATTGGTTATATTAACCCCTACATTGATCTCTGAGATCCAGGTTCAAAGACCATGTTAGTTTCAAGTACACATGAAACATTTCCCAGGACAGACCATAAAAAAAAACTTGAATAAGTTAAAAATAATATAAATAATACAAACTATTTCTCCAACAACAATGGAATGAAATTAGAAATCAATATATGGGAAATATCTGGGGAAAATCACAAGTATGTGCAGATTAAACTAAGTAATCAAAGGGTCAAAGAAGAAATCAAAGTGAAATCAGAAAATACTCTGAGATAAATAAAAATGAAGACAAAGCATATCAAAACTTAGGAGATGCAGCTTAAGCATTGCTTTAAGAGAAATTTATACCTATAAATGCCAATATTAAGAAAGAAGAAAGATCTCATATGAAAACCTAACTTTACATTTTAAGGAATTGGAAAAGGAAGACCAAACTAAGCAAAATAAATTAATATAGTGCCCTAATTCACATGTTCATGTCTATAGGCAAAGAAAAAATCTGACAAAATCCAACACCCCTTATGATAAAAAAAATTCAACAAACTAGGAATAAAAAGTAATTTCCTAAACCTGATAAAGAACATCTTGAAAAAATCCACAGCTAACAATCATACTTAGTGGTGAAAGATTGAAAGCTTTCACCCTAAGAAAAGGAATAAAACAAATATGTCTGTTCTTACCACTTTTATTCAACACTGTACTGAAAATTCCAGCCAGAGCAATTAGGAATGAAAAAGAAATAGAAGTCACCAAATTGTAAAAAGGAAACAAACTAAAAACTATATTTGCAGATGATACAATACTTTATACAAAAAATCCTAAATAATCCATCAGAATTAGCAAAAGAGAAACTATTGGAACTAGGTAAAGAGTTCAGCAAAGTTGCAGGACACAAGATCTATATATGAAAATCAGCAAAAGAGACACAGATAGAACAGTCTTTTGGACTCTGTGGGAGAGGGAGAGGGTGGGATGATTTGGGAGAATGGCATTGAAACATGTATAATATCATATAAGAAATGAATCACCAGTCTAGGTTCGATGCAGGATACAGGATGCTTGGGGCTGGTGCACTGGGATGACCCAGAAAGATGGTATGGGGAGGGAGGCAGGAGGGGGGTTCAGGATTGGGAACACGTGTACATCTGTGGCAGATTCATGCTGATGTATGGCAAAACCAATACAGTATTGTAAAGTAAAATAAAAAATAAAAATAAAAAAAGAAAGAAAATCAATTGTATTTCTATACACTGGCAATAAACAATTTGAAAATAAAATTAAGAAAGCAATTCCTTCTGCAATAGCATTAAAGCCAATAACATGTGTAAGAATTTACTAAAAGAAGTGCAAAATTTATACTCTGAAACTTGTAAAAAATTTTGGAAAGAAGTTAAAGAAAATCTGAATAAGTGGGAAAACATCCATATTCATCCATCAGAAGATAATATTTTAAGTGGCAATACTCCCCAAATAGGTCAACATATCCAATGCAATTCTCAACAGAAACTCATCTGACAATGTTATGTGGCAGCCTGGATGGGTGGGGAATTTGGGGGAGAATGGACACATGTATATGTATGACTGAATCCCTTAGCTGTTCACGTGAAACTATCACAATATTGTTTGTTAACAGGCTATCAGTTCAGTTCAGTTCAGTCGCTCAGTCATGTCTGACTATTTGCAACCCCATGAACTGCAGCATGCCAGGCCTCTGTGTCCATCACCAACTACTGGAGTTTACCCAAACTCATGTTCATTGAATCAGTGATGCCATCCAACCATCTCATCCTCTGTCGTCCCCTTCTCCTCCTGCCCCCAATCTTTCCCAGCATCAGGGTCTTTTCAAATGAGTCAGCTCTTCGCATCAGGTGGCCAAAGTATTGGACTTTCAGCTTCAACATCAGTCCTTCCAATGAACACCCAGGACTGATCTTTAGGATGGACTGGTTGGATCTCCTTGCAGTTCAAGGGACTCTCAAGAGTCTTCTCCAACACCACAGTTTAAAAGCATCAATTCTTCTGCGCTCAGCTTTCTTTACAGTCCAACTCTTACATCCATACATGACCACAGGAAAAACCATAGCCTTGACTAGACGGACCTTTGTTGACAAAGTAATGTCTCTGATTTTTAATATGCTATCCAGGTTGGTCATAACTTTTCTTTCAAGGAGTAAGCGTCTTTTTATTTCATGGCCGCAGTCACCATCTGCAGTGATTTTGGAGCCCAGAAAAATAAAAGTTTCCACTGTTTCCCCATCTATTTCCCATGAAGTGATGGGACCAGATGCCATGATCTTCATTTTCTGAATGTTGAGCTTTAAGCCAACTTTTTCACTCTCCTCTTTCACTTTCATCAAGAGGCTCTTTAGTTCTTCTTCACTTTCTTCTATACCCCAATAAAAAATAAAAACTTAAAAAAAAAAAAGAATCCCAGCTGACCTTTTTGTAAAAACTGACAAGTCAATTCTAAAATCTAAAGAAATTCAAGAATCCCAGAATAGCCAAAACAGTTTTGAAAAATAAGATCAAAGGTGGAGGAGTTACAATTTCTGATTTCAAAACTTGCTACAAAGCAACAGTAATTAAGACACTGTAATATTTGCGTAAGGATAGATACTTATATCAAGAAAATAAAATCAAGACTTTATTGAGAAATAAGCCTACACATCTTGATCAACTGATATTTTATAAGGGTGCCAAGATAGGTCAAGGGAAAGGAAGTCTTTTCAACAAATAATGCTAGGACAACTAGATACCCACATGCAAAAGAATGAAGTTGGATCCTTACTTTGCATCACATATAAAAATTAACTCAAAATGAATCAAAGTTCTCAGTGTAAGAGCTAAAAGTCCAAAACTCTTAGAAGGAAACAGGGATAAATCTTTGGATTTGGCAATGGATTCTTATGGTGCTCAGTTGCTAAGCTGGGTCTGATTCTTTGCAACCACATAGACTGTAGCCCACCAGCTCTCTGTAGCCCACCAAGCTCTCTACCCACTGGAGTGGGTAGCCATTTCCTTCTCCAGGGGAATCTTCCCATCTCAGGGATTGAACCCATGTCACCTGCTTTGCCAGGCAGATTCTTTACCATCAAGCCATCTGGGAAATCCACTGGATTCTTATAACCTCAAAAGAATGGGCTACACAGGGAAAAAATAGAGTAGACTTTATCAAAATTAAAAACTTTTGTATCTTAAAGGATATTATCAAGAAATTGAAAAGACAATGAGAGATATTCATACATCTGATAAAAATTGTATTTAGAATATTTAAAGAACTCATGGTTGAATTGCATCATTGACTCAATGGATACAAGTTTAAGAAACTCCAGGGGATAGTGAAGGACAGGGAAGCCTGGCATGCTGTAGTCCATGGAGTTGAACATGGCTTAACAACTGAACAACAACAATTCAGTAATAAAAAGACAACCAATTAAAAATGGACAAATGATCTGAAGAGACACTTCTCCAACAAAAATATGCAAATGGACAATGAAAAGATGCTCAACATTATTAGCTATTAAGGAAAAGAAATCAAAACCACATTGAGATACTATCTCACACCTGCTAGGATACCTATAATCAAAAAGACAATAGCAAGAGCTGATGAGGATGTAAGAAGTTAGAACCTTCATATACTGATTGTGAGAATGTACAATGGTAAAGCCACTTTGGGAAACAGTCTGGCAGTTACTTAAAAAGTTTATATAGAGTTATCATTTGATCCATCAATTCCACTCCTAGGTATATACCCCAGAGAAATAAAAACATATCCATACAAAAACTTGTACATGAATGTTCTTAGCAGCAATATTCCTAATAGTAAAAAAGTGGAAAAAATCCAAATGTTCTTAAACTGATGAATGCATAACCAAATGTGGTATATCCATACAATAGAATATTATTCAACCATAAAAAAGAATGAAGTGCAGATACTTGCTACAAATGAACAAACCTTGAAAATATACTAAGTGAAAGAAGCCAGCCACAAAACACCACATACTATATGATTGTGTTTATATAAAATGTCCAAAATTGGCAAATTTCTAGAGAAAATAAACGGTTACTTGAGATTTAGGCAGATGAGGTTATGGGGGGTGGTGACTGCTTATGGGTACAGGATTTCTTTTTGAAATGGTGAAAATATTCTAAAATTGTAGTGATGATTTGTACATATCTGTGAATATACAAAATATTATTGAAATGTACACGTTAAATGAATTTAATGTTACCAATTAACTATAAAGGCACAGACAGGTTAAAAGCAAAATAATGAGAAAGATAACCCTCACAAAAATTAGTCACAAGAAAGTAGGTGTGGCTATATTATTATTTTTAATCTGTCCATCTTATGTTCTAAAGTTCCCTGAAGGCAAGAACCACATATAACTGGGCTATGGATTCCTAGCACCTAGCACATTGCCTGGTAATATGAAAGGCATTCATTATCTACTTGAAGAATTACTGAGCTGTTCACTAATTGTAAGTGCTGCTTGTAAAAACATGAATGAACCTCATAGATCTGATGAGGCAAAAAAGCTAGACATAAAAGAATATACACTGTATGATTCCATTTTTATGAAGTTCAAAAACTGTTAAAACTAATCAATGGTGACAGAAGCTAGATAGAAAGAAGTCTGATGCAATTCTGGAAATGTTCTATATCTTCATCTAGGAGGTTGTTTTATACATTGAACTGAAAAGTTAAGGTTCATTTGTGTACTTTATCGAATGTGTATTACAACTCAGTAAAGAACTGACATTAAAATCCATATATGAATAGAGATTCTGGGGTTCAATTTTGCCATTTCTCACTTTTTTAGGAAGGTATATTTTTGTAGCTTATTTAGTGAAGCTTGTTCTGATATATAATATATAAAAATATATATTCATATATAAATATATATATTTTTTCCTTGGCCATGCCACACATCATACAGGATCTTAGTTACCCTACAAGGGATGAAACTCATGCCCCCTGCAGTGGAAGAGTGGAGTTGTTTTTGTATTAACATCGTCACCATCTCATCCCAACCTCAGCCAATTTACCACAGTTTGCCTTTGTCTCTTGGTGCATTACAGAAAAATAAAACTAAAAACAAGGACAAGATATCCTTTCCTGCAAAGTCTATAAACAGTTCCTGAGCAAAGGCTAAATGTTTTGTTACTTCATGGCTTTCCACATGCTGTGTCTGGAACATCAGATTCTGATTCAATATTTAAAATATCAGTTTGAAGACTGAGGGAGACTATCCTCCATGACAGTAGATTCTGTGTGCACTGTGAAATGTGCCCCCTCAATAAAAGGATGATTCTTTAAGTAAGGAGCAAATGCCCGCTGACAGTATTCATCAATCTCAAAGGAGAAGTATGATAGAAAGAAAAATCATGAATGTAAACTATAACTATAGGTATCTCAGATTTTTCCTTAACTCAGTATCTAGAGTGCATTAAATCTGATAAAATAGAATGGACTTTACTTTGGTTTATCCTGTTAATCTGATTAAGCACAATCCACATTCCCTTCACCTTTTTAGATGCCCTGAATTATATTTGGTATTTGTCCTTAGAGTTTACATAACAATTTGAACAAATGCACTACGCTTGTGACAGTATGTATGTGTGTATGTATGTGTGTGTTAGTTGCTCAGTCTTTGTGACCCTATGGACTGTAGTCCACCAGGCTCCTTTGTCTATGGAATTCTCCAGACAAAAATACTGGAATGGGGAGCCATTCCCTTCTCCAGGGGATCTTCCCAAACTAGGGATTGAACCCAGGTCTCCTGCATTGCAGGCAGATTCTTTACTGTCTGAACCACCAGGGAAGCCGCTTGTACCAGTATATGTTGTGCATTTTCTGAACTTAACTTCTATTCCAAGAGTCTCTCACTAAGGCAGTCCAAAATACATTTAACTAGCTTTTCCAAAATATTCCATGATAAGAGGGGGCGGACCACAATTTTTCTCCTAGTTAATCACTCAGTCGGTAAAGAATCTGCCTGCAGTGCAGGAGACCTGGGTTTGATCCCTGGGTTGGGAAGATCCCCTGGAGAAGGAAATGGCAACCCACTCCAGTATTCTTGCCTGGAGAATCCATGGACAGAGGAGCCTGGTGGGCTGCCATCTATGGGGTTGTAAAGAGTTGGGCACGACTGAGCCACTAACACTTACTTACTTAATCATCTTGCAGTTTTATGATGCATCAGAACAGGCTCAGTTCATATTCCTTATATTCCTCATTTAAACATGGTTGATCCAGGACAGCTTTCACCAGCATTAAACCATTCACGCTGTCCTTCTGGATATCTCTGTAAGTGTTTTAAAATGTTAATTGTCTCTCCTTTTCCATGCTGTCCCTCTCTCATTCCCCAAACTCTGAAGAAAAGCAGAAAATATTAATATTAAGGTTAATTCTCCAACATTAATCTCCATTTAATGTTAATTCTGTCAACTGTCTATGGAGGAATGGGGGTTGGATAAAAATTGCTTTCCCCAGGTATGTGAGAGCACTAGCCTGTACCTGTGCCTCTCACTGCTCACACATTCCTCTGTTGAGGAATTCAGGTCAGAAACTCTGTATCCCCCACCTCACTCCTCCTCCTCCTTTTTACACTCTCCCTTCTCAAGGCCTCACAAGAATGAATTCACAGCCTTGGAATGAAGAAGGTGAACGGAGCTTTTTCTTTACTCATCTTAATGTCTGTGCACTGGCTTTGGTTTTCCCAAATTGAGTGAATTCATCAAATGTGTCGGGATAGAGGTGCTGTCTCTAGTTAAGTGCACTCCAGCACAAAGACATTCTCTTATCTAAAGCCTGTGGCCCAGTGCCTGAACTCCTGGCAGTGAGATCCGTATAGAAGCTCTGTTAACTATTTCAGGACAGCACCACCTCACAATGCTAAGTAACCATTTAACAGGCTGGTTGGGGAAATAGGCTTACAATTCAGAAACAATTCAAAGTACTGTTCACTTAAGATCTATAAAATTATGCCACTTATGAGTAAGTCACAGGAAGAGAGTTCCATGTGACCGGGAAGTCAGGGAAGACAAATCATTGTCATTCTGCATGGGTTCCCTCTCCTTCGTGCCTATCCAATTTTGACTCCAAGGTCTAACTCAAGTTCCATCTGAGCCAGGATGCTTTTCCTGAACACCAAGGCAGACACTGTGCACGCTCTTTTGATCACTCATTGTCTGAACTTGAGACTTATTTGAAAATTATTTCTATTTGTAGTGAAATTTGTATTTCTATTATTTCTATGCATATAAATCATTCCTCTCCATGTAGGTTGCAGCTTTCTTGAGAATAGGTACCTTGTGTTACACCTTATGTCCTTGGGCAGTTAGACACACAAGAGATTCTTAATCTTCAACCAAGAAGACCCTCTCCTCTTCACCAAGCCAGACCCCATCTATTCTTTAAGATCTAACACAAATAGACATATAGTCTACAGTAGAGTTATGTGTTTTCTAATGTAAATGCAACTTCCAGATAAGTCCTTCAGCCCTCCTTTCTAATCAGATTGCCATTCCCTAAGCCTCTCCTATACAGAAATTCTGAACCAAACATAATGGTGACGATCTGTTTTTGAGACTTTCTCCAACCTATCCAAAGAGAAGTTACATTCAGTCATTTGTATTGTCTTTACCATTTACTATGGTTATTTAAATATAGTCAGCCTTGTATCTTTTTAGCTCTCTTACTATCATATCTTGTTTCTCAAACTAGTTATTAAATTATAGAATGATGGGGATCACTGTATTATATTTCTGTTTCATCTGCCACAGCCTTTGAAAGCAATGCTGTGTGCATAGAAAGCTCTCAAAAATGACATCAAATGAACAGAAGAGATTCAGAACAATAAAATGCTAGGTGGAAAAACATAATTAGGGGTAGATCAGCCTCTGCCTAATACTTGGAGGGCTGTGTAGCATTGTTCACCTTCAGTGCAAACATATCTCCGTACAACAGACACCAAGCAAACAAATTCCACTGAAGCTTGTTTAAAAACCGCCAAGTAGAAAAAATGTACCTTTTTGAAAGAATTAATTAGCTGACATTTTGTTTCAAGATGGGCAACTGAAGCACAAAATCAGGAATCAGATGTTTACTGAGTTCCTTTTACATGCAGGACCCTGTGTTAGATGATGTGAGAGTTCAGTCCACAAAGCAGGTGACTATCTTGGAACTTATTTCAAAAAAGCAAAACACAATGCCATGAGCAATATATGATAAAATAGTTAAATAAAGCTCATTTTTGTTCAGTCAAAAAGGACTCTCCCCACCCTGCCCTTGCAGCAAGAACTGACTAACGATGAATCAATCTCTGTAAATCTTCGGCACTGCCCATCTATTTTAGGCATTATCAGATTCTGAATCACTTTACTCTTGCTATTAGTTTTGCACATTTTCCCTCATTTTATGTAAAGAATCAGACTCTTGGAAACCCCAGATCTGGAAAGAGTGAAGAGGTTGTCCAGGGGTTTTGCACTTTTTGTGTTTGCTTATATGGGTGAGGGCAGGGGTGCCATGGACATTTCAGCAGTCCGGTGAAGGCTTTGGGGATGGAATAAAGTCTTTAAATGCATAATGTAAAACACATAACAGTGAATTTGTATAAAGTTTGCTGTTGCTGTTCAGTTGTTAAGTCATGTCCAACTCTTTGCAATCCCATGAACTGGACTCCACCAGGCTACCCTGTCCTTCACCATCTCCCAGAGTTTGCTCAGATTCATGTCCACTGAGTCAGTGATGTCATTCAACCATCTCATCCTCTGCCACCCCCTTCTCCTTTTGCCTTCAATCTTTCCCAGCATCAGGGTCTTTCCCAGTGAGTCAGTTCTTCGCATCAGGTAGCCAAAGTGTTGGCACTTCAGCTTCAGCATCAGTCCTTCCAATGAATATTCAGGATTGATTTCCTTTAGGATTGACATTGATTGGTTTGATTTCCTGGTGGTCTGAAGAACTCTCAAGATCTTCTCCAGCACTGTAATTTGAAAGAATCAGTTCTTTGGCGCTCAGCCTTCTTTATGATCTAACTCTCACATCCATATATGACTACTGGAAAAACCATAGTTTTGACTATACAGACTTTTGTCAGCAAAGTGGTGTGTCTACTTTTTAACACACTATCTAGGTTTGTCATTTCAAGTTTAAGAACAAGTAAAACTCACCTAGGGTGTCCGAGTCCTGACAGTGTTATCCTTAGAGGTTCTGATTGGAAGAGGGCCTGAGGGGCCCTTCTGGAGTGCATGTAATCTACTTACTCCCTATTTTGGGTGCTAATTATACAGTTTTGTTCACATCGTAAAAATTCATTGAGCTGTACCCTATGATTTGTGTACTTTTCTGGATGTATGTTCTATTTCAATTAAAAATTTTTAAAAATACATAAGCATGTAGGATTACAAAGAAATCTATTACATTGAAATACAATTCTATCCACTGATTCTTAAGGGATCCATTCCTTAGGTTAATAATCCAGAAAAAAAAAGAGATTTGAGACATTTCTAGGAGTGAAAAATCTAGTTGACAAAAGAAGACTGACAAACTTGAAATATGAAGAAACTGATAAGTATACTTGATAAGCCAAACTAGAGGGGAAGCCAAAAGAGAAAAGTGGGAACAAGTACTTTGGAGGTAGTGTCAGGGCAGAATAATTTGAGGATGTGGAACACAGACTGTAAGTGGAAGGGCGTGAACTATTTGGTTAAGTTGAAATGAGAGCATTCCTCTTATAGTATGGGTAGTCAAGAGCATGGGAGGCCTTTTATCTATTTGGCCATTGTGAAGGAGAAATGACAATAGGTAGGACGAAATAAAGCTGGTGACTACTGCTGGGTACAGAATGGAAAGAAGATTTTGAACTAGGATTCCTCACTAATAGAAAGCCACTGAAGATAGTTTTAGCTAAACAGTAAAAGAGAATACTGTTTTATGAAACCATTCAGTTCAATTTAACGAGCATTTACTAAATGCCTGCTAGGTTCAGTGTTAGAGTCTGCCCTGGTTGAAGGTTTTAAATATTCTCTAATATTCTGTTTTACGTTTTTTGTCTTTTATGTCTTTTGACCTGTTTAATTTATAAACTGCCAAAGTACATTTACAGTCTAGGTTGGTTTAAATTAGACTGCAACTTATTCAAAACTGCAACACTTCAGATATTACAAATCAAGCAAAACTGGGGCAAAAAGACAATAGGATATGTTCCTATTTGGGTCAGGAACATGCCTCAAAGTTTTTAGTTGGATTGTTTCCAAGTGTACTATTTGTCCAAGTGTTTCCCCTTCAGGCAATGTTCTTTTCAACACACAAAATGCTAGGGCTTGAAGAGACACCCAGGGAAGGCAGCAGATTTTAATAACCATTGAATAGCCCAATGAATCACCCTAACATCTTTCATTATTAACCATTTTGAAAGTTTGATAATGAAAAAAGAACCATGGAAAAGTCCATCCAAGTATATAAACACAGATAATGGAGAAACTTCCAACTTTTCAGCCCATTCTATTTTTCTAATTGTCTAACATAGAGGTCACACTGAGTTGTAAGTTGTGGAAAGTCAGTTTCACATTAAGGAAGAAAATGGAGATGGCTAATTTTAGGGAGTTTACTGTGTTCCTTTCAATGCCTGAAAGCTATTCTATGTTTGTCATCATGACTACTAGTCAAGGCATGCTTTATGATTTCTATAAGACATTCTATCCAGACTACATGGCTGCCAATAAAATCTTTCTTTTCTGAAGACCAACACTAAATTTGTTTATTGTGAGGTGAAGGTTAGTAAAGATTAGCATTTGCTAGGAAAATGCATCTATGATAATTCTACATGAAATGAGTTCTATACCACAATTACAGTTGGGATAATATTTAGCCCTTACTATGTCTAGGAAATAAAAATCCCTAGGTTTATAGTTTAATTCTGCCTTCTCTCTTTCTCTTATCTCTTCTTTTTTCCTCTCCTCTCAATTCCAGAGGGTCTTAAACTATAAGATTTCTTTATTACAATGGGCTTCCCGAGTAGCTCAGTGGTAAAGAATCTGCCTGGAATGCAGGAGACACAGGAGATCCGGGGCTCATTCGCTGGTGTGGAAAGATTCCCCTGGAGGAGGGCATGGCAACCTATTCTAGAGTTCTTGCTGAGAAAATCCCATGGATAGCAGAGCCTGGTGGGCTACCATGCGGTCACAAAAAGTCAGACACAACCGAGCACAGCATGGCATACAAATCACATACAGGTGGTACTGTCTCATTAAATCATTTCAAAACCTTGGAATAAGTTGCTTAAATTATCGGCATGTTAATAGTCATTCGCAGATTTTCATAGCTCTCTTATTTTCTTCCCTTAACTCAAGATGAGAGCTGCATCTCAGAAGCACGATGGAAGGAATATGCCTTCTATCTGGGCTCCAAGTATAGCCGGGTGAAATTGCTGTCTCATGTCCCCTGAACTACAATAGTCATTTGATATAATTCAATACAGCCACTAAATGATAATGTATAGAGTTGTTAGGGATGTATCATGACAAATATTTATGATTGATAAATGCAAATAAGAGGTTACAAAAGAGTAGAGTGCACAGTATAGTCACATTCATGTAAATTACATAAATACACACATAAAGAAAACTATTGGAAGGATATGCACAAAAATGTTAGGAGTTGTGGAATTATGGATAATGTTCTTTTTTGTGCTTTTCTGTATATTTTTACATTCTACAATGAAGATATATGTATATATATAATTTTTAAATAAGGAAATTATCAGTATTAATGTTAAATAAAATTAAATTCACAATATCTGCATATTAACAGGAAGGAATGAAAAGGCATGAACAATATGAAAAAGAAAAAAGATATGACACTGAAAGATGAACTCCCTAGGTTGGTAGGTGCCCAATATGCTACTGGAGAAGCGTAGAGAAATAGCTCTAGAAATAATGAAGATGCTGAGCCAAAGTGAAAACAATGCCCAGTAGTGGATTTGACTGGTAATGGAAGTAAAATCTGATGCTGTAAAGAACAATATTGCATAGGAACCTGGAATGTTAGGTTCATGAATCAAGGTAAATTTGAAGAGATCAAACAGGAGATGGCAAGAGTGAATATTGATATTTTAGGAATCAGTGAACTAAAATGTACCAGAAAGGGTGAATTTAATTCAGATGACCATTATATCTACTACTGAAGAAGGAAATGGCAACCCACTCCAGTATTCTTGCCTGGAGAATCCATGGACAGAGGAGCCTGGTGGGCTGCCATCTATGGGGTTGTAAAGAGTTGGGCACGACTGAGCCACTAACACTTACTTACTTAATCATCTTGCAGTTTTATGATGCATCAGAACAGGCTCAGTTCATATTCCTTATATTCCTCTTTTAAACATGGTTGATCCAGGACAGCTTTCACCAGCATTAAACCATTCACGCTGTCCTTCTGGATATCTCTGTAAGTGTTTTAAAATGTTAATTGTTTCTCCTTTTCCATGCTGTCCCTCTCTCATTCCCCAAACTCTGAAGAAAAGCAGAAAATATTAATATTAAGGTTAATTCTCCAACATTAATCTCCATTTAATGTTAATTCTGTCAACTGTCTATGGAGGAATGGGGGTTGGATAAAAATTGCTTTCCCCAGGTATGTGAGAGCACTAGCCTGTACCTGTGCCTCTCACTGCTCACACATTCCTCTGTTGAGGAATTCAGGTCAGAAACTCTGTATCCCCCACCTCACTCCTCCTCCTCCTTTTTACACTCTCCCTTCTCAAGGCCTCACAAGAATGAATTCACAACCTTGGAATGAAGAAGGTGAACGGAGCTTTTTCTTTACTCATCTTAATGTCTGTGCACTGGCTTTGGTTTTCCCAAATTGAGTGAATTCATCAAATGTGTCGGGATAGAGGTGCTGTCTCTAGTTAAGTGCACTCCAGCACAAAGACATTCTCTTATCTAAAGCCTGTGGCCCAGTGCCTGAACTCCTGGCAGTGAGATCCCTATAGAAGCTCTGTTAACTATTTCAGGACAGCACCACCTCACAATGCTAAGTAACCATTTAACAGGCTGGTTGGGGAAATAGGCTTACAATTCAGAAACAATTCAAAGTACTATTCACTTAAGATCTATAAAATTATGCCACTTATGAGTAAGTCACAGGAAGAGAGTTCCATGTGACCGGGAAGTCAGGGAAGACAAATCATTGTCATTCTGCATGGGTTCCCTCTCCTTCGTGCCTATCCAATTTTGACTCCAAGGTCTAACTCAAGTTCCATCTGAGCCAGGATGCTTTTCCTGAACACCAAGGCAGACACTGTGCACGCTCTTTTGATCACTCATTGTCTGAACTTGAGACTTATTTGAAAATTATTTCTATTTGTAGTGAAATTTGTATTTCTATTATTTCTATGCATATAAATCATTCCTCTCCATGTAGGTTGCAGCTTTCTTGAGAATAGGTACCTTGTGTTACACCTTATGTCCTTGGGCAGTTAGACACACAAGAGATTCTTAATCTTCAACCAAGAAGACCCTCTCCTCTTCACCAAGCCAGACCCCATCTATTCTTTAAGATCTAACACAAATAGACATATAGTCTACAGTAGAGTTATGTGTTTTCTAATGTAAATGCAACTTCCAGATAAGTCCTTCAGCCCTCCTTTCTAATCAGATTGCCATTCCCTAAGCCTCTCCTATACAGAAATTCTGAACCAAACATAATGGTGACGATCTGTTTTTGAGACTTTCTCCAACCTATCCAAAGAGAAGTTACATTCAGTCATTTGTATTGTCTTTACCATTTACTATGGTTATTTAAATATAGTCAGCCTTGTATCTTTTTAGCTCTCTTACTATCATATCTTGTTTCTCAAACTAGTTATTAAATTATAGAATGATGGGGATCACTGTATTATATTTCTGTTTCATCTGCCACAGCCTTTGAAAGCAATGCTGTGTGCATAGAAAGCTCTCAAAAATGACATCAAATGAACAGAAGAGATTCAGAACAATAAAATGCTAGGTGGAAAAACATAATTAGGGGTAGATCAGCCTCTGCCTAATACTTGGAGGGCTGTGTAGCATTGTTCACCTTCAGTGCAAACATATCTCCGTACAACAGACACCAAGCAAACAAATTCCACTGAAGCTTGTTTAAAAACCGCCAAGTAGAAAAAATGTACCTTTTTGAAAGAATTAATTAGCTGACATTTTGTTTCAAGATGGGCAACTGAAGCACAAAATCAGGAATCAGATGTTTACTGAGTTCCTTTTACATGCAGGACCCTGTGTTAGATGATGTGAGAGTTCAGTCCACAAAGCAGGTGACTATCTTGGAACTTATTTCAAAAAAGCAAAACACAATGCCATGAGCAATATATGATAAAATAGTTAAATAAAGCTCATTTTTGTTCAGTCAAAAAGGACTCTCCCCACCCTGCCCTTGCAGCAAGAACTGACTAACGATGAATCAATCTCTGTAAATCTTCGGCACTGCCCATCTATTTTAGGCATTATCAGATTCTGAATCACTTTACTCTTGCTATTAGTTTTGCACATTTTCCCTCATTTTATGTAAAGAATCAGACTCTTGGAAACCCCAGATCTGGAAAGAGTGAAGAGGTTGTCCAGGGGTTTTGCACTTTTTGTGTTTGCTTATATGGGTGAGGGCAGGGGTGCCATGGACATTTCAGCAGTCCGGTGAAGGCTTTGGGGATGGAATAAAGTCTTTAAATGCATAATGTAAAACACATAACAGTGAATTTGTATAAAGTTTGCTGTTGCTGTTCAGTTGTTAAGTCATGTCCAACTCTTTGCAATCCCATGAACTGGACTCCACCAGGCTACCCTGTCCTTCACCATCTCCCAGAGTTTGCTCAGATTCATGTCCACTGAGTCAGTGATGTCATTCAACCATCTCATCCTCTGCCACCCCCTTCTCCTTTTGCCTTCAATCTTTCCCAGCATCAGGGTCTTTCCCAGTGAGTCAGTTCTTCGCATCAGGTAGCCAAAGTGTTGGCACTTCAGCTTCAGCATCAGTCCTTCCAATGAATATTCAGGATTGATTTCCTTTAGGATTGACATTGATTGGTTTGATTTCCTGGTGGTCTGAAGAACTCTCAAGATCTTCTCCAGCACTGTAATTTGAAAGAATCAGTTCTTTGGCGCTCAGCCTTCTTTATGATCTAACTCTCACATCCATATATGACTACTGGAAAAACCATAGTTTTGACTATACAGACTTTTGTCAGCAAAGTGGTGTGTCTACTTTTTAACACACTATCTAGGTTTGTCATTTCAAGTTTAAGAACAAGTAAAACTCACCTAGGGTGTCCGAGTCCTGACAGTGTTATCCTTAGAGGTTCTGATTGGAAGAGGGCCTGAGGGGCCCTTCTGGAGTGCATGTAATCTACTTACTCCCTATTTTGGGTGCTAATTATACAGTTTTGTTCACATCGTAAAAATTCATTGAGCTGTACCCTATGATTTGTGTACTTTTCTGGATGTATGTTCTATTTCAATTAAAAATTTTTAAAAATACATAAGCATGTAGGATTACAAAGAAATCTATTACATTGAAATACAATTCTATCCACTGATTCTTAAGGGATCCATTCCTTAGGTTAATAATCCAGAAAAAAAAACATTCAACCATCTCATCCTCTGCCACCCCCTTCTCCTTTTGCCTTCAATCTTTCCCAGCATCAGGGTCTTTCCCAGTGAGTCAGTTCTTCGCATCAGGTAGCCAAAGTGTTGGCACTTCAGCTTCAGCATCAGTCCTTCCAATGAATATTCAGGATTGATTTCCTTTAGGATTGACATTGATTGGTTTGATTTCCTGGTGGTCTGAAGAACTCTCAAGATCTTCTCCAGCACTGTAATTTGAAAGAATCAGTTCTTTGGCGCTCAGCCTTCTTTATGATCTAACTCTCACATCCATATATGACTACTGGAAAAACCATAGTTTTGACTATACAGACTTTTGTCAGCAAAGTGGTGTGTCTACTTTTTAACACACTATCTAGGTTTGTCATTTCAAGTTTAAGAACAAGTAAAACTCACCTAGGGTGTCCGAGTCCTGACAGTGTTATCCTTAGAGGTTCTGATTGGAAGAGGGCCTGAGGGGCCCTTCTGGAGTGCATGTAATCTACTTACTCCCTATTTTGGGTGCTAATTATACAGTTTTGTTCACATCGTAAAAATTCATTGAGCTGTACCCTATGATTTGTGTACTTTTCTGGATGTATGTTCTATTTCAATTAAAAAGTTTTAAAAATACATAAGCATGTAGGATTACAAAGAAATCTATTACATTGAAATACAATTCTATCCACTGATTCTTAAGGGATCCATTCCTTAGGTTAATAATCCAGAAAAAAAAGAGATTTGAGACATTTCTAGGAGTGAAAAATCTAGTTGACAAAAGAAGACTGACAAACTTGAAATATGAAGAAACTGATAAGTATACTTGATAAGCCAAACTAGAGGGGAAGCCAAAAGAGAAAAGTGGGAACAAGTACTTTGGAGGTAGTGTCAGGGCAGAATAATTTGAGGATGTGGAACACAGACTGTAAGTGGAAGGGCGTGAACTATTTGGTTAAGTTGAAATGAGAGCATTCCTCTTATAGTATGGGTAGTCAAGAGCATGGGAGGCCTTTTATCTATTTGGCCATTGTGAAGGAGAAATGACAATAGGTAGGACGAAATAAAGCTGGTGACTACTGCTGGGTACAGAATGGAAAGAAGATTTTGAACTAGGATTCCTCACTAATAGAAAGCCACTGAAGATAGTTTTAGCTAAACAGTAAAAGAGAATACTGTTTTATGAAACCATTCAGTTCAATTTAACGAGCATTTACTAAATGCCTGCTAGGTTCAGTGTTAGAGTCTGCCCTGGTTGAAGGTTTTAAATATTCTCTAATATTCTGTTTTACGTTTTTTGTCTTTTATGTCTTTTGACCTGTTTAATTTATAAACTGCCAAAGTACATTTACAGTCTAGGTTGGTTTAAATTAGACTGCAACTTATTCAAAACTGCAACACTTCAGATATTACAAATCAAGCAAAACTGGGGCAAAAAGACAATAGGATATGTTCCTATTTGGGTCAGGAACATGCCTCAAAGTTTTTAGTTGGATTGTTTCCAAGTGTACTATTTGTCCAAGTGTTTCCCCTTCAGGCAATGTTCTTTTCAACACACAAAATGCTAGGGCTTGAAGAGACACCCAGGGAAGGCAGCAGATTTTAATAACCATTGAATAGCCCAATGAATCACCCTAACATCTTTCATTATTAACCATTTTGAAAGTTTGATAATGAAAAAAGAACCATGGAAAAGTCCATCCAAGTATATAAACACAGATAATGGAGAAACTTCCAACTTTTCAGCCCATTCTATTTTTCTAATTGTCTAACATAGAGGTCACACTGAGTTGTAAGTTGTGGAAAGTCAGTTTCACATTAAGGAAGAAAATGGAGATGGCTAATTTTAGGGAGTTTACTGTGTTCCTTTCAATGCCTGAAAGCTATTCTATGTTTGTCATCATGACTACTAGTCAAGGCATGCTTTATGATTTCTATAAGACATTCTATCCAGACTACATGGCTGCCAATAAAATCTTTCTTTTCTGAAGACCAACACTAAATTTGTTTATTGTGAGGTGAAGGTTAGTAAAGATTAGCATTTGCTAGGAAAATGCATCTATGATAATTCTACATGAAATGAGTTCTATACCACAATTACAGTTGGGATAATATTTAGCCCTTACTATGTCTAGGAAATAAAAATCCCTAGGTTTATAGTTTAATTCTGCCTTCTCTATTTCTCTTATCTCTTCTTTTTTCCTCTCCTCTCAATTCCAGAGGGTCTTAAACTATAAGATTTCTTTATTACAATGGGCTTCCCGAGTAGCTCAGTGGTAAAGAATCTGCCTGGAATGCAGGAGACACAGGAGATCCGGGGCTCATTCGCTGGTGTGGAAAGATTCCCCTGGAGGAGGGCATGGCAACCTATTCTAGAGTTCTTGCTGAGAAAATCCCATGGATAGCAGAGCCTGGTGGGCTACCATGCGGTCACAAAAAGTCAGACACAACCGAGCACAGCATGGCATACAAATCACATACAGGTGGTACTGTCTCATTAAATCATTTCAAAACCTTGGAATAAGTTGCTTAAATTATCGGCATGTTAATAGTCATTCGCAGATTTTCATAGCTCTCTTATTTTCTTCCCTTAACTCAAGATGAGAGCTGCATCTCAGAAGCACGATGGAAGGAATATGCCTTCTATCTGGGCTCCAAGTATAGCCGGGTGAAATTGCTGTCTCATGTCCCCTGAACTACAATAGTCATTTGATATAATTCAATACAGCCACTAAATGATAATGTATAGAGTTGTTAGGGATGTATCATGACAAATATTTATGATTGATAAATGCAAATAAGAGGTTACAAAAGAGTAGAGTGCACAGTATAGTCACATTCATGTAAATTACATAAATACACACATAAAGAAAACTATTGGAAGGATATGCACAAAAATGTTAGGAGTTGTGGAATTATGGATAATGTTCTTTTTTGTGCTTTTCTGTATATTTTTACATTCTACAATGAAGATATATGTATATATATAATTTTTAAATAAGGAAATTATCAGTATTAATGTTAAATAAAATTAAATTCACAATATCTGCATATTAACAGGAAGGAATGAAAAGGCATGAACAATATGAAAAAGAAAAAAGATATGACACTGAAAGATGAACTCCCTAGGTTGGTAGGTGCCCAATATGCTACTGGAGAAGCGTAGAGAAATAGCTCTAGAAATAATGAAGATGCTGAGCCAAAGTGAAAACAATGCCCAGTAGTGGATTTGACTGGTAATGGAAGTAAAATCTGATGCTGTAAAGAACAATATTGCATAGGAACCTGGAATGTTAGGTTCATGAATCAAGGTAAATTTGAAGAGATCAAACAGGAGATGGCAAGAGTGAATATTGATATTTTAGGAATCAGTGAACTAAAATGTACCAGAAAGGGTGAATTTAATTCAGATGACCATTATATCTACTACTGTGGGCAAGAATCCCTTAGAAGAAATTCAGCAGGCCTCATAGTCAACAAGAGAGTCCAGTACTGTCTTCTAGAGAGAGAAGAGTACTCTCCTCAAGAGAGAAATACAGTACTTGGATGCAATCTCAAAAATGACAGAATGATCTCTGATTGTTTCCAAGGCAAACCATTCAACATCACAGTAATCCAAGTCCATGCCCCAATCACTAATGCCGAAGAAACTGAAGATGAGCAGTTCTGTGAAGACCTATAAGACCTTCTAGAAGTAACACCAAAACAAAGGATGTCTTTTTCAATATAGGGGACTGGAATGCCAAAGTAGGAAGTCATGAGATAACTGAAGTAACAGGCAAACTTGGCCTTAGAGTACAAAATGAAGCAGGGTAAAGATTAACAGTTTTGCCAAGAGAACGCACTGGTCATAGCAAACACCCTCTTCCAGCAACATAAGAGGAAACTCTACACATGCACATTCACAGATGGTCAATACCGAAATCAGATTGATTATATTCTTTGCAGCCAAAGATGGAGAAGCTCTATACAGTCAGCAAAAACAAGACCAGCAGATGACTGTGGCTCAGATTGTGAAATCCTTATTGTCAAATTCAGACTCAAATTGAAGAGAGCAGGGAAAACCACTAGACCATTCAGGTATGACCTACATCAAAGCCCTTATGACTATACAGTGGAAGTGAGAAATAGATTTAAGGGACTAGATCTGCCAGACAGAGTGCCTGAAGAACTATGGACAGAGGTTCCTGACATTGTACAGGAGGCAGTGATCAAAAACATTCCCAAGAAAAAGAAATGCAAAAAGGCAAAATGGTTGTTTGAGGAGGCCATACAAATAGCTGAGAAAAGAAAAGAAGCAAAAGGCAAAGGAGAAAAGGAAAGCTATATCCCTCTGAATTCAGAGTTCCAAAGAATAGCAAGGAGATAATAAGAAAGCCTTTCTCAGCGAACAGTGTGAAGAAATAGAAGAAAACAATAGAATGGGAAAGACTAGAGATCTCTTCAAGAAAATTAGAGACACCAAGGGAACATTTCATGCAGAGATGGGCACAGTAAAGAACAGAAGTGGTATGGACCTAACAGAAGCAGAAGATAGTAAGAAGAGGTGGCAAGAACACACAGAAGAACTATGCAAGAAAGATTTTAATGACCGAGATAACCACGATGGTGTGATCATTCACTTAGAGCCACATATCCTGGCGTGTGAAGTCAAGTGGGCCTTAGGAAGCATCACTATGAGGAAAGCTAGTGGAGATGATGGAATTCCAGCTGAGCTATTTCAAATCCTAAAAGATGATGCTGTGGAGTGCTGCACTCAATACGCCAGCAAATTTGGAAAACTCAGCAGTGGCCACAGGACTGGAAAAGGTCAGTTTTCATTCCAATCCCAAAGAAAGGCAATGCCAAAGAATGCTCAGACTACTGCACAATTGCACTCATCTCACACCCTAGTAAACCAATGCTCAAAATTCTCCAAGCCAGGCTTGAGCAATACGTGAACTGTGAACTTCCTGATGTTCAAGCTGGTTTTAGAAAAGGCAGAGGAACCAGAGATCAAATTGCCAACATCCACTGGATCATGGAAAAAGCAAGAGAGTTCCAGAAAAACATCTACTTCTGCTTTATTGACTATGCCAAAGCCTTTGACTGTATGGATCACAATAAACTGTGGAAAATTCTTCAAGAGATGGGAATACCAGACCACCTGACTTGCCTCTTGAGAAACCTGTACGCAGGTCAGGACGCAACAGTTAGAAATGGACATGGAACAACNTCTTTGGAAGGAATGATGCTAAAGCTGAAACTCCAGTACTTTGGCCACCTCATGAGAAGAATTGACTCATTGGAAAAGACTTTGATGCTGGGAGGGATTGGGGGCAGGAGGAGAAGGGGACGACAGAGGATGAGATGGCTGGATGGCATCACGGACTCAATGGACGTGAGTGTGAGTGAACTCCGGGAGTTGGTGATGGACAGGGAGGCCTGGTGTGCTGCGATTCATGGGGTCGCAAAGACTCGGACACGACTGAGTGACTGAACTGAACTGAACTGAACTATTCCTTAGTAGAAAAGTTATGCTCAACCTAGACATCATATTAAAAAGCAGAGACATTACTTTGCCAACAAAGGTTCATCTAGTCAAGGCTGTGGTTTTTCCAGTAGTCATGTATGGATGTGAGATTTGGACCATAAGGAAAGCTCAGCACCAAAGAATTGATGCTTTTGAACTGTGGTTTTGGAGAAGACTCTTGAGAGTCCCTTGGACTGCAAGGAAATCTAACCAGTCCATCCTAAAGGAAATCAGTCCTGAAAACTCATGGGAAGGACTGATACTGAAGCCAAAACTCCAATACCTTGACGACCTGGTGCAAAGAACTGACTCATTGGAAAAGACCTTGAAGCTGGGAAAGATTGAAGGTGGGAGGTGAAGGGGCGACAGAGGATGAGATGGTTGGATGGTATCACTGACTCAATAGACATGAGTCTGAATAAACTCTGGGAGTTGGTGATGGACAGGGAGGCCTGGCATGCTGCATTCCATGGGGTTGCAAAGATTCCGACATGACTGAGCTACTGAATTGAACTGAACCAAACTGAAATATGAGACATAAAATTTATTGATTATTTCTTTAAAAAAAAAATGTTTCCGACCCTATGGAGATCAAATTAATTGTCAGAGTGTTATTGATGTAGTATTCTGTGAAATGCTCCTTACTGAGAGGAGCATAAGTTTTTCTTTTCCTTGAATCTATTAATATGGTAAGTTATATTTATATAGATGTACCTTGCAGGCTTATTTCCAGAACAATACAATAAAGTGAATATCTCGATAACGTGAGTCACACAATTTTTTTGGTTTCCCAGTGCATATAAATGTTATGTTTGGGGACTTTACTGATGGGCCAGTGGTTGGGGCTCTGCATGTCCCCTGCAGGAGGTATGGGGTTTTGATCCCTAATCAAGGAGCTAGGATCCTGCATGCTCTGTGGCATGGCTAAAAAAAGAAGGTATGTTTGCACTCTACTATAGTCTGTTTTTTTTTAATTGAAGTCTCTTAAGCATGCAATAATGCGTGAATACTTGCATTCAGTCATGTCTGACTCTGTATGACCCTGTAGATTGTAGGCCACCAGGATCTTCTATCCGTGGTATTCTCCAGGCAACAATACTGGAGTGGGTTGCCATGCCCACCTCCAGGGGATCTTCCTGACCCAGGGATTGAACCCATATTGGCAGGAAGATTCTTTACCACTAGCACCACACAGGAAGCCCCAGGTGTGCAATAGCATTATGTCTTAAAAAAATGTACATTCCTTAATTTTTTTCCTTTATTGTATTTTTTATTGAGGTACAATTGATGCACAATTTTGTGTAAGTTTCAGGTATACAACATAGCACTTCACTAGTTTTAAAGGTTATATTCCATTTATTGTTAGTTATTATGAAATATTGACCATATTCCCTATGCTTGTACATACCTTAATTCAAAAATACTTTACTGCAGGTCCAGTGGTAAAGAATCTGCCTTCCAACGCAGGGAACATGAGTTCGATCCCTGGTCAGGGAACTAACATCCCACATGCTGTGCAGCAACCAAGCCTGCTTGCCACAACTGGAGAAGCCTGTGGGCTGCAACACTGAGCCCACGCTCCACACAACTAGAGAGCCTGCACACCACAACTAACGAGCCCTAGCATCACAGCTAGAAAGGCCCAGGAACCACAACCAAAGAAGACTGTGTGCCTCAAAAAAGAGTCCATGCACCACAACAAAAACCCAGCATAGCCCCTCAAAAAACTTTTATTGCTTTAAAATGCCAAAATAATCACAGTAGTAACGTCAAAGATCACTAATCACATATTGCCATAAAAATATAATAATAATGAAAAAATTTGAAATACTGTGAGAATTACAGTGTTACACCGAAACATGAAGTGAGCAAATGCTGTTGGTAAAATGGTGCTTGTAGACTTGAATGATGCAGGACTGCCACAATCAACTTGTAATAAAATGCAACAAAGTGAAGCACAATAAAACAAGTTATGCCTGTATATGTTCTAGAGTTGCATTCCTGGAATTAATCCAACATGTCATGATAGATTTTCCTTTTATATATCCTGATGGATTTATTTCTCTAATATTTTATTTAGACTTTTAAAATATAAATTTATTTATTTTAATTGGAGGTTAATTACTTTACAATATTGTATTGGTTGTCTACATTTTCAAAAGAAACTATCCATTATTTTTTTGTCATTTTATTTTTTAAAGTTATCTCTATTTCAAAAAATGAATTGTGTGGGTTGGGGAAATACGCCCAGTTTTTCTACTCTCTGGAAGACTTTAAGATTGCAATAATATGTTTTATGAAGTTTGGTAAACTTTTAACTACAGAATTCACTTATTTAATAATTATCCTTCTCGGAAAGAACAAGATGGCAGAGGAGTAGGTGGAGGTGGAGTACATCTCTCTCCATGGATACATCAGGAATATACTTTCAGACATGCAGAACACCAGCTAAGAGTGGACAGAAGCACCTGACCAGTGGAAAAGAATAAATAGACCCACACAAAACTTGGTAGGACAAAGGGGCAAAAACAGTATTAGTAGAACTGGACCTGCCCTTGGCCGATGGGGGAACTGAAGCAGGGGTCTGATCCCCACATTGGGGCAATTATCTGAGTCAGAGGAGAAACATTTAAGACTGAGAGTGAAACAGTTGATCTGTGGCCGCCTAAGTGGAATGAGACTCAGACAGTCCTTACTGTAGCCATTACATACCCCAGAGAGGGACATAGATCCCCAGGAAGGTGCAGGGGCTGGAGCTGTATTTTAGGGATTGTGGAGCAATCCCCAGGCAAGGGGTGCTGTTGACTGTGGAAAGACGGATCAAGGGGATGTGAGGGAGGGGACTGTGGTGGAAAATGCCTGTGGAGGAAAGTGGGGCAGCCATGGAAGAAAGGTAATACTGCTGAGTCACGCATAGCGGGTGGAGCCATGACCACAGCCTCTCTCTCCCTGCACACGTCAGCATTGGCAGCTGAACAATAGAGAGGCTGGCCCATCAAACACCTGATGCACTGAATGACAGAGTAGGACCCCACCAACGGTGCCCCTTTAAGTGCCTGACACACCAATTTACAGAGTAGGACCCCACCCAGGGTTCCCCTCTATGTGCCTGACATGCTGTACAACAGAGAAGGACCCTGGGCAAGGAAGCCCTCTAAGGGCCTGAAAGGGTGGAGCTACAGAGAAAGACTGGCCAAAGAGGCCTTCTGATCGCCAGCTATAAGAGGCTCAATAAAAGCCTCTGATGGGGCCATAACTCCTGCAGTGGAGGCAGTCCGTGTCCCTGCACACTTGGTGCTGCCAGGGTCTCCACAAGCCAAGCAGCTGTGCCACCTTCATGCTCAACTCTCACTGGGGCAGAGCTGCCACAGGCAAAAAAAGCCTAGCACCTATGGGCATAGGGTCGCTTCAGTAGTGTCCAACTCTTTGCGACTCCCTAGACTGTGGCCTGCCAGGCTTCTCTGTCAGGGAGGGAGATTCTCCAGGCAAGAATACTGGAGCGCATTGGCCAATACTGGTTGCCACACCCTTCTAGAGCACTATATTTCCTGCTGCCCTAGCCGCCAAGCCCCCTGAGTACCTGGTGCTGCCAGAACCCCTGTGACCCAAGCAGCTGCACCATCTCCACACCTGGCCCTCACAGAGCAAACCCACGTTCTCCAGGGCAGCCTCAGGAGCAAACCCCAGTGGAGGACCCACATGCAGAGGTGGAAATAAAACCACAATTGAAACCCAGGGGCAGTGTGGCTAAGGAAGAAGACTCAAAACCTTCCCACCAGCCATACCAGCTGCAGATTAAATCCACACGATCAACTAGGCAGACTCTGTGTCTATGGAATATAAAAAAGGTCACTGAGAGCTCTCACAAAGGAAAATACTCTAGTTCTGATAGCTGTGGGCATTGGGGTTAAGAATGTGGAGGAGTAGGGCCAGATTAGAATCTAAGCTGCCCAAACAGCAGGTCCAAAGATCAGCACAGTGTGAGAGGGCATCCTAGGCAGGTGAGGTGAACTGTGACTCCCAGCTAGGGAAAGGACTCTGACAGCAGTGACTCAAGAAAAACATTTATTATTCTTATGTTTTGACTTATTCTGTAGATTCTTTTGGATTCTTTTTTCTTTTCTTTTTTTCCCTTTCCCCCACTCTGTTGTAGTTGCCAATTTTATTGGCATTATGAAATATAATTAAGCTTTTGATTTTTTTTCTCTTTTTTCTTAGTCACATTTTTATTGTTATAAACCTCTGCCTCTATGTTAGGCTTTGCAATTCTAGGGAGTTTTCCTTTTTTTTTTTTCTTCTTTTCTCTATTTTTAATTTTTGAAATCAATTTTTTTTCTACAAGCAGTGACTCAAGAAAAACATTTATTATTCTTATGTTTTGACTTATTCTGTAGATTCTTTTGGATTCTTTTTTCTTTTCTTTTTTTCCCTTTCCCCCACTCTGTTGTAGTTGCCAATTTTATTGGCATTATGAAATATAATTAAGCTTTTGATTTTTTTTCTCTTTTTTCTTAGTCACATTTTTATTGTTATAAACCTCTGCCTCTATGTTAGGCTTTGCAATTCTAGGGAGTTTTCCTTTTTTTTTTTTCTTCTTTTCTCTATTTTTAATTTTTGAAATCAATTTTTTTTCTACATTTATTCCTTTGTTTGCTTTCCCTACTGTTCTTTTCCCCTTGCAGATAATCCTTAATATATATATCAGTTCATCTCAGCGGCTCAGTTGTGTCCAACTCTTTGCAACCCCATGGACTGTAGCAAGCCAAGCTTCCCTGTCCATCACCAACTCCAGGAGCCTACTCAAACTCATAACCATTGCATCGGTGATGCCATCCAACCATCTCATGCTGTTATCCCCTTCTCTTCCCACCTTCAATCTTTCCCAGCATCAAAGTCTTTTCCCATGAGTCTGTTCTTCACATCAGGTGGACAAAGTATTGGAGTTTCAGCATCAACATCCCTCTTTCCAATGAATATCAGGATTGATTTCCTTTAGGATAGACTGGTTGGATCTCCTTGCAGTCCAAGGGACTCTCAAGAGTCTTCTCCAACACCACAGTTCAAAAGCATCAGTTCTTCAGTTCTTAGCTTTCTTTATTGTATAGCTCAGTTGGTAAAGCATTTGCCTGCAATACGGGAGACTTGGGTTCAGTTTCTGGGTTGGGAAGTTCCCCTGGAGATGGCAATATATATAAATCTTCTATATCTACTTCTATTGAACTCTGTATATCTATTTTCTTTCCTTTCCTCTCAACATATATGTTAGTTTAATTTGCATTGCTTTATTCCCCAATTAGCACCTTGCTTTAGTTTTGTTTGCCAGTTTGTGCTTCAGTTGGTTTTGTTCTGGTAGATAAAATTTTTGGTTTCCTTTTTTCACCGGATCAATCTATTGTACTTGATTTTTATTGGACTGTTTTGATTTTGCTTATGGATGTATATGTATATGTGTATATTCAGTCACACTTTTTATTGTTGTTATAAACCTCTGCATCTATGTTGGGCTTTTGCACATCTGTGGAGTTTTCCTTTTTTTCCCCTTTTTTCTTTTTCTTCCATTTTTCTCCTTTTCTCTTTTTTATAATTTTAACTTTTAATTTTTTAAACCTATTATATTTTTCTACATTTATTCCTCTGTTTGCTTTTCCTACTGTTCCTTTCCTTTTGCAGTTAATTTTTAATATATATAAATCTTCTTCATCTACCTCTATTTAACTTTGTATATCTATTCTTTCTTTCTTTTCTTTCTTTCCTTTCCTCTCAACATATATGTTAGTTTTGTTTTCATTGCTTTATTACCCAATTGGCCCCTTGGTTGGTTTTGCTTTCCAGTTTGTGCTTTAGTTAGTTTTGATCTTAACTGGTAAATATAACTTTTGATTTCTTTTGCTCGCCAGGTCGATTTACTGTACTTTATTTTTGTTGGACTGTTTTGACTTTGCTTATGGGTGTATATGTATATTCCAATTTTTAAATTACTATTTGCCTGATTTTGTAACTGCCATTCATCTGGCATTCATCTTTGGTTTCTTGTTTTTGGATATTTGTTTTAATCTCACTTAATGCCATAACAAACCACTTGTGGAATCTTTGTTTCTGACCAGAGATCAAGCCCTGAGCCNGGGTGTATATGTATATTCCAATTTTTAAATTACTATTTGCCTGATTTTGTAACTGCCATTCATCTGGCATTCATCTTTGGTTTCTTGTTTTTGGATATTTGTTTTAATCTCACTTAATGCCATAACAAACCACTTGTGGAATCTTTGTTTCTGACCAGAGATCAAGCCCTGAGCCTCTGGAATGGGAGCACTGACTCCAGGACCCTAGACTACAAGGAAACTAACCTTAGGTGGTATCAAACAGTGAGAACCCACACAAAGGAAAACACTGGAATACAAGACCCAGCATCAACCAACCACCAGTAGCACCCTGTGCAGGATGCCCCATCTAAACAACAAACAAAACAAAAATACAAACCAAATCATTACCAGACAGTATTAACACCTCACTCAGCCTTGCCCATCAGAACAAAAACAAACAAACAAATAAAAACTCAACACAAATCTTGCCCTATACAAACCTTACATAGACCACTGGACCAATCTTAGGAGAGAAGAAACCATAAGGAAGAAAGAATTCAACCTTGAAGCCTGGGAAAAGGAGACCTCAAACACAATAACTTAAAAAAAATAATGAAAAGGCAGAGAAATACTAAACAAATGAAGGAACAAACTAGGAACACAGAAGTCCAAATAAATGAAGAGGAAATAGACAAACTACCTGAAAAAGAATTCAGAATAATGATAGTAAAGATGATCAAAAACCTTGAAAACAAAATGGAGAAAATGCAAGAATCAATTAACAAAGACCTAGATGAATTAAAGAATAAACATGCAGAGACAAACAACACCATTACTGAAATTAAAAATACTCTAGAAAGAATCAATAGTAGAATATCTGAAGCAGAAGAACGAATTGGTGAGCTGGAAGATATANCCTTGAAAACAAAATGGAGAAAATGCAAGAATCAATTAACAAAGACCTAGATGAATTAAAGAATAAACATGCAGAGACAAACAACACCATTACTGAAATTAAAAATACTCTAGAAAGAATCAATAGTAGAATATCTGAAGCAGAAGAACGAATTGGTGAGCTGGAAGATATAATGGTGGAAATAACTTCTGAAGAGCAGAATACAGTAAAAAGAATTAAAAGAACTGAGGATAGTCTTAGAGTCCTCTGGGACAATATCAAATGCACCAACATTCGAATTATAGGGGGTCCCAGAAGAAGAAGAGAAAAAGAAAGGGTCTGAGAAAATTTTTGAAGAGATTATAGTTTAAATTTTCCCCAACATGGAAAAGGAAATAGTTAATCAACTCCAAGAGGCACAAAGAGTCCCATTCAGGATAAACCCAAGGAGAAACACACCGAGACACATACTAATCAAACTAACAAAGACTAAACACAAAGAAAGAATATTAAAAGCAGCAAGGAAGAAGCAATAAGTAACATACCAGGGAAACCCCAAATGCTTAACAGTGATCTTTCAGCAGAAACTCTGCAAGCCAGAAGGGAATGGCAGGATATATTTAAAGTACTGAAAGGGAAAAATCTACAACCAAGATTATTGTACCTGGCAAGGATCTCATTCAAAATTGATGGAGACACAAAAAGCTTTCCAGTCAAGAAAAAGTTAAGAGAATTCAGAACCACCAAACTAGCTTTACAACAAATGTTAAACAGACTTATACAGTCAAGAAATACAAGAGAAGAAAAAAGATCCACAAAATCAACCCCAAACAATTAAGAAAATGGCAACAGGAACATATACATCAATAATTACTTTAAATGTTAATTGCTTAAGTGCTCCAACCAAAAGACACATACTGACTAAATGGATACAAAAACAAGACCCATACATATGCTGTCTACAAAAAATCCACTTCAGATGTAATGACACATATAGACGAAAAGGGAGAGGATGGAAAAATATATTCCATGCAAATGGGAAGCAAAAGAAAGCTGGAGTAGCAATCCTCATATCAGACAAAACAGACCTTAACATAAAGAAGATTACAAGAATGATTCACTTCTTCTTATCAGGTGGCCAAAGTATTGGTTTCAGCTTCAGCATCAGTCCTTCCAATGAATATTCAGGACTGATTTCTTTAGGATGGACTGGTTGGATCTCCTTGCAGTCCAAAGGACTCTCAAGAGTCTTCCCCAAAACCACAGTTCAAAAGCATCAATTCTTTAACATTCAGCTTTCTTTATAGTCCAACTATCACATCCATACATGACTATTGGTAAAACCATAGCTTTGACTAGATGGACCTTTGTTGGCAAAACCTATGGGATGCATCCAAAGCAATCCTAAGAGGGAAGTTTATAGCCATACAATCCTACCTCAAGAAACAAGGGAAACATTGATTAGACAACCTAACTTTACACCTAAACAAATGAAAAAAAAAGAAGAACAACAAAAAAAAATTAGTGGAAGGAAAGAAATCAAAAAGATCCAAATGGAAATAAATGAAAAATAAATGAAAGAAACAATAGCAATGATTAATAAAAGTAAAAGCTGGTCCTTTGAGAAGATAAACAAAATGGACAAGCCTTTAGCCAGACTCATCAAGGAAAAAAGAGAGAAGAATGAAGTCAACAAAATTAGAAATGAAAAAGGAGAGGTAACAACAGACAATGCAGAAATACAAAGGATTATAAGAGACTATTATGAACAACTATATGGCTATAAAATGGATAACCTGGAAGAAATGGGCAGATTCTTAGAAAAGCTCAATCCTCCAAGACTGAAACAGGAAGAAATAGAAATTATGAACAACCCTATTACAAGCACTGAAATTGAAGCTGTGATCAAAAATCTCCCAAAAACAAAAGCCCAGGACCAGATGGCTTCACAGGAGAATTCTATCAAACATTTAGAGA
>SJYX01024461.1:574892-659177 GCA_006410675.1 Oreotragus oreotragus | reverse complement strand
GTGGGTGGAGCAAGATCGGGGTCGGGGGAAACCACAGGACTCGGTGCACAGGACTGGGAGCTTCGGTGCACCCCGGCCCGGGCCAGAGAGCGCTGGTGGTCGCTGGGCCCGGCACGCGGATAGTGCGCACGCCGGTTTGGCGCCGCTCAGTCCCGGGCTTGGGGTCTGGAGTGGCCTAGGCACTGAGAGAAGCCACGTGCTCGGCCGGTGGTCTTCAGACCGGACGAGCACACGAAAGTTGGCAGGTTTCGCAGCGAGTGTGATGCCCGCTCTCGCCCTCGTGGCCGGCAGTCTGGGAACGCGGCCACCACGTGGGCTGTGCTCCCAGGCGGGCCTAAGAGCCCCGGGCTTTTCCGCAGGGAAACCTGAAGCTGGGGCAGAGACAGCCGCCTTTTTCTCGCCCCCACCCTGACTTAAAAATGACAGTTTACCTTCCCAGTCATTCTTTCGTCACTGGATATTTCTAGAACGGCTCCCCGACTGCTGTTGGGTCATCTATCAGGTTAATGAGATCAGGTTGGTGGTACATGTGTTTGCAGGAGGTGTTGGCTTGGCTTTCGCTGTCTCCAGTGTGTACCTGCGTGAGTGGTCAGTCATGTCCGACTCTTTCCGACCCCATGGGCTGTATCCGCCAGGCTCCTCTGCATCTGCCCATGGATTTTCCAGGCAAGAATACTGGAGTGGGTAGCCATTCCCTTCTCCAGGGGATCTTCCCAACCCAGNGTGTACCTGCGTGAGTGGTCAGTCATGTCCGACTCTTTCCGACCCCATGGGCTGTATCCGCCAGGCTCCTCTGCATCTGCCCATGGATTTTCCAGGCAAGAATACTGGAGTGGGTAGCCATTCCCTTCTCCAGGGGATCTTCCCAACCCAGGGATGGAACCTGGATCTTCCGGATTAGCAGGCAGATTCTGTACCGCTGCCCCATCTGGGAAGCCTGACTACTCCAAAAATCAGCTGTAAATTCGGCGCCAAGCCTTTGATTTCACTGGGCTTATCTTTAAGTGGAAAAACCTGATTTATCAAGCTTCTTCCACCATCGCTTGGATCGTTTTGGCCCTCAGCCCCCATCCATTGTAACAAGTCATGATTACTAAAATATATTAATGAGGTTCAATCCATTATTTCTAAGATAGAACTGAAAAAGATAAGTGCCAATCACTGCTTTAGCTCAATAGGAGAACCGCTTTTCCCTGTTTTGGTAAACATTCCCCCAGAGAAATCTTTTAGGTCAGCCTAGGCAACCTTGTTGGAGAAGGCAATGGCACCCCACTCAGTACTCTTGCCTGGAAAATCCCATGGACCGAGGAGCCTGGTGGGCTGCAGTCCATGGGGTCTCACAGAGTCGGACACGACTGAGCCACTTCATTTTCGCTTTTCACTTTCATGCATTGGAGAAGGAAATGGCAACCCACTCCTGTGTTCTTGCCTGGAGAATCCCAGGGACGGGGGAGCCTGGTGGGCTGCCGTCTGTGGGGTGGCACAGAGTCGGACACGACTGAAGGTTGTGTTACAG
Source organism: Oreotragus oreotragus (assembly GCA_006410675.1). Lineage (NCBI taxonomy): Eukaryota > Metazoa > Chordata > Mammalia > Artiodactyla > Bovidae > Oreotragus > Oreotragus oreotragus. The sequence goes on along the minus strand of SJYX01024461.1, from coordinate 657,661 downwards.
GTGTTGATGTATCATTTCTGTCAGCTTATTTGAGTACAATTAACTGAGCTTGAGTTTGCCTAGATCTTCCTCTATGTTAGTGGATCTAAAATTCCTGCGGATAACTGAAAAAAAAAAAAAAACTTTTGTTTTGACTGAGTTACTGCAGGTTTCTGGGCCTTGGCTCCCAGAAATGCTAAATAGGCTTGATAAGGGGCCCAGAAATTTGCATACTAACAAGCTTTCCTGGTGATTTGACTACAGTCTGTAAAACACAGCTCTGGAGATTAAAAGACACACCTCCATCTGGTTGATCATGGCTAAGGTGCCTTTCAGGTCTGAAAAGACTTGCCATCGTAAGAATAACCCCACTGAACAAACCATCCGTTTTCCCCCAACGCTGTTTTATGTAAGGCTTTTGAGATTTTTTCCCCTCCAAAACTGTATCCAAAAGGTGAAAAATGCACTCAAAGTGTTGGAGGACCCTCCTAAGTGCCCCGCTCTGTACTAGCTCTGGGAATGTGCAAATAGGTGTCCTGCCTTAAGACTTCTGGTCAGTGACTATTACCACAGAAGAGAACGTTAGAGCACTTAAAAATAGAAAGATTTTGTCTTTGCTGGCTGTAGAATGGGTATCAATATTGATTTTCTTGTGGAGTTTAATCCTTCAAATTGTTTAGATTAGTGGCTGTGTTTCATCTGTGGGCAGTTAGTAAAATAGGAACCTTGAATCTTTTCTTTTGATTTAATATTTTTACACTTTAATGCTATGTTGCTGCTAAGTCGCTTCAGTTGTGTCCAACCCTTTGCGTCCCCATGGAGTGTAGCCCACCAGGCTCCTCTGTCCATGGGATTCTCCAGGCAAGAATACTGGAGTAGGTTGCCATTACCCCCTCCAAGGGATCTACACAACGCAGGGATTGAACCCGCATCTCTTGCAGGTTTCTTGCATTGCCAGGTGGGTTCTTTACCACTAGCGCCACCTGGGAAGCTTCTTTAATGCTATAGTTAACTCAGATTGGAAACAGATGCTTTTTAAATGCTGGCCTTTTTTTTTTTTTTTTTCTCTTGTAGCTTTATAAAAATATTTACTCTTAACTTCTGATTGGGTGGTCTGTGAGGTTTAGAGGCAGACTTGTGTTGGCTGTATTTTCCCAAAGTATTCTCTTGTTTAGTTCCTATATTTCTTTCAAGACACACAGCTTTTTTTTCTTTTTAACTTTGTTTCTGAAATTGTGATAGAGCTTACTATTTTTGTGTGTTTAATGTGGTGGAGTATGTCATCTGTTCTCCTCTCGACCTCCCACAAGCTGTTAAAAAGAATGGTTGTCTCACAATATGGGTAGCGTGAGAATCAGAAATAGTAAGTTTGCCTAGTAACCTCTAAGCTAGGTTCCAATTAACTGAGCCTCAAATCATTTCAATATGAACACAGAGAAACAATAAATGATGTAAGTTTTGGCAGTAAAAGTAGTGAAATTCATATTCTAACAAAAGCATTTGTTATGCACTGTTGGGATTTATTTTGTTACTGATTGTGGATGGGAAAAATGCTTCAAGTGATCTTATTTTTTGGCTGAAGTATTCTGCACACTTTGTTTCACACTTTCATATTCACTTTCTAGTGAATATGCTTATACTGTGTTCGCATATTGTGTTTTAAAAAAACAAACCTTTTGTTTACATCTTCCTGCTGCTTGCATTCCTTAAATAAATTTTAAAGTGACCATTTGTGAGGGATAAGAAATGTGTAGCTGAATATGAAATTGCTTTTTCATTACTGAGTACCTTTAATGACACAGACCTTCTGAGGCAGCCTAGCCAGTTTTTAACAATTAAATGTGAGCAGTATGTCAGGGGTCCCTGAACCATCCCCTGGGCCAGTGGTTTGCTAGGACTCAGAGCTAATTTTTTACAGCAGATGGAGACCAAGCATTTCCCTGCTGCAGCAGCTAGTTGTGACAGCACACGTGAAGTGCTGCCAACCAGGAAAGCTCATCGACGTTCAGTGTCCGGGCTTTCACTGGGCCCATCATGTAGATGCCTCCGCCAGGCATATAACCACATAGGATCACATTGTTTGTCCAAAGAGCGTCGTCACAGTGAGTCCCTCTTTTCAGTCAGTGCTGTTAGGGACACTTCTGAAATCTAAGTTCCCAGCCCAGACATCTGCACATACTGACTTTCAAGGGATAGTGCATACGAGCATGCTCAGTCATGCCCAGCTCTTTGGAACCCCATGGACTGCAGCCCACCAGGCTCCTCTGTCCATGGAATTTTCCAAGCAAGAATACTGTAGTGTGCTGCCATTTCCTCCTCCAGCAATCTTCCCAACTCAGGGATTGAACCTGGGTCTTCCACACTGCAGGCGTATTCTTTACCACTGAGCCACCAGGGAAGTCCTCAAGGGATAGTAGGTACCTCTTTTTTGCACAAGCGGTGCTCTTCACTGAGTCTGCTTTCATTTGTCCTTGTATTTCTACCCCACTTCTGGGCTCCAAGTAGTAGCAGTACTTTGTCTCATCAAAGCTTTGATTCTTTAATTGAGAAAGCAAACTGGTCTGTTTAACTTAAAAGGAATAGGAAACATTTTCAGCAAATATATCTTATCAATAATATATCTGAAGTCGCCCGCCCCTAGGAAAAACCTTAACCCCTTACTCTTCCATGCAAGCTTTTAGTATCAATTTGTATTGTAAACACTTGGTTCGGTGTTTCCTATCAAAACCACCTGATCTTTTGAAGGAACTGTTTGTGGGCACGAAATTTAGAAGCTAGAATTAGGCCACTAGTGAGTTTTACATAATAGTGCCTCCTTATCCATGGTTGATAATGTTTTAAGGTCCCCCAAAGATGCCTGAAACCATGGATGGCAATGAAGTCTGTATGAACTGTGCGTTTCCCCTATTCACAGATAGCTATAATAAACTTTAATATATGAATTAGACACGGTAAGAGAATATCCGAATTGCCAGCATCATTACTTGTGCACTTTGGGGGCCATTATCAAGTAAAATGAGGGTCATATGAGCACAAGCTTGATACTGAAACAGTCGATCTGATTGGCAGGACGGCCACTAAGTGACTAATGGGCTTATACAGTAGACAAAGGGATTAATTCTAAGTTTATTTTCTAGATTTATTCTGAATTTATCAATTATAAATTTGTAGATTATTGTTGTAATGTGTAACATGTCGTTGGGTAAGTACTTCCCAGACCAGACCATTAATTCTTCTCAGTCCACAGTGTAGCTGAAATATGGCTTAGTTATGACAGAAGAGCAGAAAATTGTTGATAGCCCAGCAACACAGGAAAGCATAACATTTATAAATAAATTACCAGTCTTTGGGAAAAACTTTTTTTTTTTTTTTTTTTTACAAGCACAATGCTTCTTAATCTTTTTTGGGGATGGGGGCTTCTTTAAGAATCTGGTAAAAGCAGTGGACCCTCTCCCCCTAGAAGTAAATGTACTTTAAAATAGAGTTTTGCTGTTTCGGGAACTCCTATAATTGAAGTATTATTCTTGAAATCCAGATGAAGGGCCCCTGCATGTAAATGTGACAACAGTTGTGGCTTGGTCTCGCAGTTCTGAGAGACCTTTGGCAATACTAGGAAGGTCGATCCTCTTGCTACTCAAGTGTGGTCTGTGACCCAGCAGCAGCGTCATTACCTGTGGGCTTGCTAAAGATGCAGAATCTCAGTTCCATCTGAGACCTGTGCTCCCAGGGGATGTGTGCGCACCTGAAAGCTAGAGGGTGGAGGGCTGTGTTAGACATTAATGATGTTGCCATTTTAGTATGCCTTATTTTAGCTAAAAAGTTATAGCTTTTTAAAATCCTTGGGATATGACTGTCTTACACTTCACTTTCAGTGTCTAATTTTTTGTTTTATTTTTTAATGGGATGTTTCTGATAAAGTGGCAGTTTTCAGGAATAAGCTGAGGTTTGAAGTGAGGCAGTCCAGGTGCTTGAGGAAGACTCCGGAGCGGGCAGTGTCTTGCTCCAGCCACCAGGTGGCACCACTGGCCCAGGTGGCCCCCAGGACAGCTCCCGGGGTGGGGCTGTGGCAAGGAGCACCTGGCTGTGGGCGGCTCTGGATTGAGTCAAGTGTTTATTACTCAGTTGTGTCTAATTAGATTTGGGACCTGGTGCTGATTAAAGCCAAATTTTAAGATTTTGACTTTGCTGTGTCAATGCCCCAGGCTAAAACCGTGACTAGAAACTGCTGAGATAGTTGAGTCATTTAACGTGGGATAATTATACCTCTAATAAATAATGAATTCCATGACTTAGTGTTTGTGTACAAGGAAACAGGCTTCCCTTTCTATGACTGTGTGCTCTGCATGGTGTCTGGGGTGGAATCATACCCTGGAAGAAATGGTGTTGGCTTCAGGTGGTATGTTAATCCTGGAGGAAATGGCCTTGACTTAGGAAGAGTACAGGTTGCGTGTATGTGATCCTCTGACACTGGCCCTGGGAAACCTAAATGCGTGGGTCTTGTTCTTCTGGCAGGTTTGCATTTCCTCACTGCCTTGTCTTGAAGACAGCGATGCCAAAGAAAGCAAGACCTGCAGGGGATGNAGAAATAGTAGATATTGTTAACAAATCCAGAGTTGTTTCTCGCGTTGCCGACCATTACGCTGGAGGCCGCGCGCAACTGGCTTGAGGCAGGTTTGCATTTCCTCACTGCCTTGTCTTGAAGACAGCGATGCCAAAGAAAGCAAGACCTGCAGGGGATGGGAAGGAAGAAGGGCCGGTTCCTAAGCAGGTGAAGGTGGAGGCAGCCTGTGGACCTTCTTCCCCTTTGAACTTCGACAGCCCCAGTGGCCTCTTTGAAAGTTTCATCTCGCCCATCAAGACAGAGACATTTTTCAAGGAATTCTGGGAGCAGAAACCCCTCCTCATCCAGAGAGACGACCCTGCGTTGGCCACGTACTACCAGTCCCTGTTCAGGTTCTCTGATCTGGAGAGTCTGTGCAGCTGGGGTATATACTACGGGAGAGATGTGAATGTCTGCCGCTATGTCCACGGGAAGAAGAAGGCTTTTAATAAAGATGGCAGAGTGCACTTTCTTCAGTTGAGACAAGATTTTGATCAGAAAAGGGCCACAATTCAGTTTCACCAACCTCAGAGATTTAAGGATGAGCTCTGGAGGATCCAGGAGAAGCTGGAGTGCTACTTCGGCGCCTTGGTTGGCTCCAATGTGTACATCACCCCGGCCGGAGCCCAGGGCCTGCCGCCCCACTACGATGATGTCGAGGTGTTCATCCTGCAGCTGGAGGGAGAGAAACACTGGCGCCTGTACCAGCCGACGGTGCCTCTGGTGCGGGAGTACAGCGTGGAGGCCGAGGACAGGATCGGGAGGCCCACACACGAGTTCACACTCAAGCCGGGAGACTTGCTGTACTTTCCCAGAGGGACCATCCATCAGGCGGACACTCCCGAGGGGCTGGCCCACTCCACGCACGTGACCATCAGCACCTACCAGAGGAGTTCATGGGGAGATTTCCTTTTGGACACCATTTCGGGGCTTGTGTTTGACACCGCCAAGGCCGACGTGGCACTCCGGGCTGGCATTCCCCGGCAGCTGCTCCTGCAGGTGGAAAGCACAGCTGTTGCAACAAAATTAAGTGGCTTTCTGAGGATGCTTGCAGACCGGATGGAGGGCACCAAAGAACTGCATTCCGCAGACATGAAGGAGGATTTCGCTATGAACAGACTCCCACCTTACTATATGGGAGATAGAGCAGAGCTTGTTGTACCAGGTGGACAGCTTCCGGGGTTGGACAGCACAGTGAGACTGCAGTTTAGAGACCACGTGGTTCTCACTGAAGGACCCAGTCAGGACCCATCCGATGAAACTCAAGGGAAGATGGTTTACGTCTATCATTCCTTACAGAATAGGAGAGACACACACATGATGGGAAATGAAACAGAGTCTCATGGACTTCGCTTTCCTCTATCATATATGGATGCACTAAAGCAAATTTGGAACAGCTCAGCTATTGCTGTCAAGGACCTGAAGCTGACTACAGATGAGGAAAAGCAAAACCTGGTGTTATCCCTCTGGACAGAATGTTTAATCCAAGTAGTCTAGTGCCTTTTAATAGTAGTATATATATGTAAAAAACTGGACACTTGATTCTGCAAAGGTTTGTGTGCTGGGGACTCCTGTTGCTTTGAGCCATGGACATGATGAATGTAACTTTGCTTACCTGTGTATTTAATAAAATGACATCTACCTCTTAGAGGTGATCAGTTGGCCATTATGTACTAACAGATGTACATAGAGGAACAGCAAATTACTCAATGTCCCAGAAAGTGACAAAAGCCATATTTTGACAAGTTCATTTACTCCAGTGTGGTAGAAAAGGCTCAGCTCCAATAAATGTAAATTTAACTGTCAAAAAAAAAAAAATAAATAAATAAATAAATAGACTGATCAAGTATTTAAAGAGTGGAAGAGAAGTTGAGATTGAGAGAGAGAAAGAATACAAGTTATCAGTATGAGGAATTAGAGACTGAATATCATAACATCATAAATGCATTATAAGGATAATAAGGAAATTTTATCACTAAGAAAATTTAGGTGAATTAATGTTGCAGACTATCAGTAGAAACAAGATGGACCACCATCCAAATTTGGCCCAGAGTTAAAGACTGATGATACTACTACACACACACCAGTGGGGCATTAAAAGATGTACTATTTTCATAATGAAGCTTTCTAGGGAAAGTAGAGCATCTACCAAGCAGGTCCAAAAATGATGAGAGAGCAGGAAAAGGAGAGTGACTTGTAATTTTTATTGTAGTTAGACTGTGTGACAAGGATGAAAGTTTCTGCATGGCAGAAGCCTACAGTTTTGGACCTGCTGGTGCTAAATGCATGAGCATTTAGGTTTTCATATCAACTTACATAGATATGGGGCAGAAAGCAAAGAGGGAGTGTTGAATTTTATAAGATATTAGTCTAAATTGATGTCAGCCTGTTTGTTACACATGGACAACACCCTGGAAAGACTCTACTCAAAGTAACTCAAGAAGAAGTAGGAAGTTTGATTACCATTGTAGCATTAAAATAATTTGATTCCTAATTAAATTTTCCCCACAATGAAAACTGTTGGTCAGATGGTTTACCTGGTTCACATAGCCATCTGTCTTCCACATACTGATTTATTGGGAAACGCAAGGGGGGTTATGATTTCCTTTAAGTGATATTGAAAAGAAAACAACAGAAAAGCAGTCATTTAACTGATGTCCTATGTCTCAAGTACTATTCAGAATAACTTGTTCTCCAATCCTTTTAAATGATATCGAGTTGTCAGTTGAAACTCAGTGGTCTAGATACTGTAAATTAAATTTCTGAGATCAATGTAAGCCTTTGGTCTGATAGTAACACTGTAGTTTTAGTCTACTTACTTTTTTGCTCTCAAAAAACATAGAGTCATTTATGAACTACATCTGCTTGCTTCTTTGTCAGTACATGGTGAAAACCTTGGCTTTTTATACTCCACAGTAACTGAGTAGGATTCCACCTATCACCATATCAAAATCTGACCTTTTTTGATCAAGAAAATAGAAATCAAGACAATAGAAAGAATACAATACAATACAATACAATAACCAGAATATTAATATCAGATTGCATCTTGAATACCATACACCAAAGCTTTCAATGTTGGGCTTTCAGTTAAATTTAGGTCCAGATGTTTCTGCTCTGATAATAATAAAGGTTTCCTGCCAGGTGAGACATTGATACAGCATTTGATTTAATTATAGATTTAGAAGCTCTGTTTTACTGACCAAGATGTCAAGTTCATGAAGCAAGAATTAAAGATAAATAAGCCATTATTAGAAGATTTTCCGGAATTCAAGATACATAGTATGTCTCTGCTAACTACATATGTCACAAAAGCTTTATTACATCTACAGCAATTTTCTAGCATAACAATAGAGTAAGAAATTCTGTTAAAGAACCTGAGAAATCTAATAATTTAAAAATATTTCCCTTAAAATGTTTACATCTAAGAAGTGGTCCTTAAATAGTCAAACTGTAATTTTCAAGCAATTAAGTTTTCTTAGAGAATCAAGTCCTGACAAAAATAGTAAAAAAATAAAAAACAAACAATAATGTACAAGTGAATAGTTGTGTGTATAGGGCATTTGTAATTCATATATGATATATACTGTGGGTAAAGTAGGTTCCAGAATTGAGAGTAGAAAAGGTCAGAAATGTTTTTCTTATATGGCATGGCCTATAGCAATGAATATGGAGCATCTGTCTAGGAGAAGCTGTATTTTTCCATTCTTCATTGAATAGAGCAAAGTCTGTATAAAGCCTATAGGACTGCTCTGCTGCTGCAGTATGACAGATTATTAGCTTCATTGGAAACGGTTAGAAGTCTCTACTCTTAATGAAAGCAATCTTATTATTTCTCTAGAGTTTCATTTTATGAACTTTCAGACACCGATAAATATAAAGATTTAATTCTGCAGTGTATCATAGTCAGCACATGCTTTTGATTTCAATAGTTTTTCAGGGAGAATAAATTATTTTAAGAAATAATTGCAGATTATAGCAATAATTATCAATATCTGTCTTTAAGCATTTGTTATATGCTATTTAATAAATTACTACTAATAATTTGAACCAAACTGTATGTGTCCCCATTGACAGTTAATGATAATTTGGTATATAAGTATATTAAATAATGTTGAATACCTGAGACTGTGTAGGAGACCAGCAGTGACCTGGGGAGAGAATGGATAAGGAAGTGGAGATGTGCCTGCAAGCAAGACTCTCTGCTTGGGCAGAGCATGCTTGCTAACAGGATGTTCTGCCAAGAGGCCTGTACACAATTCCCAAAGTTAATGATCCGCTCGCATACGGGGAAACATGCCCTTCCTGATAATAAGGAAGAGGTTGGGGTTCTGGGCAGGCTTCTTCGTAACCATGGTGAGGTCACTTCCCCTCTTTGTTCTGTACTTTTGCTTGCCTTCAGCCTTTATGTACTTACATGGTAAGGAATGTGATTCTAGGGGTTTTGGAATGTGTCCAGAAATGGGGCTATAAAAATAAACCGCAAGGGGGCTTGAGCGGACTTTTCCCCTCCAGCCAGAGATGTGTCTCTGTCTGTCTTGTCTCTGTGTTCATTTCGCTCGCAGCAAGACTGGATGTTTTTTTCTCATCAATTAAAAATTCTATGAGGATACTTATGAATTGCACAGCTTTGAGTCTAGTATATTTGAGTGTTTCCTGGGGCTAGATCAGCTTTTGCTATTACTCTGATATAATGACCATATTGACAAAAAGCTATGGAACTGTTGAAACTAGAAGTAAAGATTACTCTGATAGAGCTTTTAACTCAGTGTGTGATCAAAATTTGAAATGTAGCAGGAATTTTTGAAGGAGCAATTTAAACATAACATTAGGCAACATGATCTAATTAGGGCATTATTAAAATGTATGTTCAAATTTGGGTAGAAATAATTTTCTAAATGCTTCCTTCAAAAATGTAATTTATTTTTTCATTCTGTGAAATAAATATTTGGGACAGCATAATTTTGAGTACTGCTTTTAATTGTTTTGAAGAAATAGTAGTATTTGTTTTTGCTAGGACGTCTGCTATGAGTGTATTTAAAGCATTATTAAAGTGTCAAGATTTGAAAGTGAATGTAACAACACTCAATGTAGCACACTAAATAATATTTGTTCCCAAAGAAGGGATATTTCTAATCAATTTACTAGAGGTTGTTAAAATTGGTGTGAAAATCAAAATATGATAAATATACAATCATGATTATTAGTGCAGAGGATGACCTGAAATAGATAGTTGCAAAATGGATAAATAATATATTGGCAACAACCTGAAAAAAAATGTTGCCTACTGCTTTTTATTTATGAACAAATTAATTAGGTTAAAAAATAGATTCCAAATTGAGTAATGATTTATTTAAAACAGATATAAGTATGTTATAGGATCTTGCATTGTATAATGGATTCCATTAATGTTTCACATTCAATTATTGAACACATATGTATGTCAGACATTTTACTAAGTAGTAAAACAAGATGAATAGGAGAGTTTCTTCACCTAAGACATTGACTTTTTGTAGGGAAGGTAAGCCTAAATCATATAAACAAATATCTATGAACTAATATAAATTCAGAATTAAATATTTGAATTTTTATAAATATTTATATTATGGAAAAGTATATCAAAATAAAGGGCCTCTGATTAACACAACTGAACTTTGCTTATATATTTATAAGGATTAATATAGGTCTATATTTAATCAACTTGCTTCATAAATAGCCATGATATGTGCAATTCTTTTTTTATTTTAGTGCTGATTGTATCAGTCTCTTTCTTACTCCTCCCAGAGAGAGGTTATTGGGGATTATTTGGGATGATCTTAGATTATTTGAGATGATGATTTTTCCTTCGTGTCTGTACATGTGGTTCCAGGTCTGTGCACTGCAATATTGCTCCGAATATCCATTGGTGCATAAATGATTTGAATCACAGCAGATATAATTTTTACTTATATATAGATTTGCTTAAATTTCAGTCTTTGCAGTGCAAAGTTTCTTTACCACATACACTAATATGTCTTTCCTTCTATCATACTTGGGGTAGGTTGGAAAACTGATGGATTTTCTTTACATCACATTGGCTGGATTGAAAGTAAACATTAGAGAATTGTGCTTTGTTATGTTTCACTTTTTTTTCTTGTTTAAATTGAGTTATTAGAGGTTGATCTTGAGGATTTATATACCTTATGGCAGAAAGCAAAGGAGAACTAAAAAGCCTTTTGATGAAACTGAAAGTGAAAGATGAGAGTGAAAAAGCTGGCTTAAAACTCAAGATTCAGAAAGCTATGATCATGGCATACAGTCCCATCACTTCATGACAAATAGATGGGGAAACAATGGAAACAGTGAGAGACTTTATTTTCTTGGGCTTCAAAATCACTGCAGATGGTGACTGCAGCCATGAAATTAAAAGGCACTTGCTCCTTGGAAGAAAAGAGCAACCTAGATGCATATTAAAAAGCAGAGACATTGCTTTACCAATAAAGGTCCATCTAGTCAAAGCTATGGTTTTTCCAGTAGTCATGTATAAGAGTTGGATTATAAAGAAAGCTGAGTGTGGAAGAATTGATGCTTTTGAACTGTGGTGTTGGAGAAGACTCTTGAGAGTCCCTTGGACTGCAAGGAGATCCAACCAGTCCATCCTAAAGGAAATCAGTCCTGAATATTCATTGGAAGGACTGCTAAAGCTGAAACTCCAATACTTTGGCCACCTGATGGAAAAAACCGAATCTTTGGAAAAGACACTGATGTTGGGAAAGATTGAAGACAGGAGCAGAAGGCGAAGACAGAGGTTGAGATGGTTGAAGATTACTATTCTTTCAACTTAATGCAAACCCACACTCAAAGTGTTTATCAAGAGAGGAACAGTAAGAGCACTTATTAGGTTTGTGTTTGTGCACAGTTCAGTTCAGTTCAGTTCAGTCACTCAGTCGTGTCCGACTCTTTGCGACCCCATGAATCGCAGTTTCAGTTGAGACAAGATTTTGATCAGAAAAGGGCCACAATTCAGTTTCACCAACCTCAGAGATTTAAGGTAACAGGCTCTCCCAGGGGCAGAATCCTTGTGTGTATTAAAGTACTAACATTTGGCCATGGATCAGCTCAGGGATAAATCCGTTTTGGTGATGATTTGTCTCCTGTCAGTTTCAGAAGGGCCAACACCTGTTTGGTCTTCAAATGCATTCCAACTTCAGTGATTTTTTTTTAATGTTCCCTTTTGGTTGAACTGTTAGAATCTGCAACAGCTCAGGGTGGACACGGTTCGGTGTCATTGAGCTGCAAAAAGTAAATTACATTGCAGGTTTATAAAGTTTGTTAAAGTGACATTACCCCTCCAGGAGTATTTCTGTGGGCTGGTTTTTGTTTTGATCCATGGTGGACATTTCTCTCTGGATTGTTTCTTCACTGTAACGTAAGGCATGATAGCATCAAGGTGATCATTTTATTCTTGAAGTTGCCTCCCTCTGCCGCCCACGTCTCCTTAGCAGAGGCTTCGGAGCAGTGACCAGACCATGTACTAGATGCACATTTATGGAAGAGACTTCACCCTTGTTGACAGCCCCACCAGGCTGGCTGTGAGAGTAGGTCCTGGAACTGCTGGGGTGGTGGGGGGCAGTCGTAGGTGGAAGTTAGCTTGGATTTCACGACTGACTAATCTTTTATTTATTCTACATCAGTGATTGACATTTGAGAAATAATCTGCTGCTTCTGTGCCCAGTGTCTGTGTTTATAAAACGTAGATTTAGGATGAGCTGATCTGCTCTCTTAGTTGCTGTTCAGTCGCAAAGTCGTGTCTGACTCTTTGTGACCTCATGGACTACAGCACTCCAGGCTTCCCTGTCCTTCACTGTCTCCTGGAGTTTACTCAGACTCATGTCTGGTGCGTCGGTGATGCCATCCAATCATCTCATCCTCTGTTGCCCCCTCTCCTCCGGCCNGACTCTTTGTGACCTCATGGACTACAGCACTCCAGGCTTCCCTGTCCTTCACTGTCTCCTGGAGTTTACTCAGACTCATGTCTGGTGCGTCGGTGATGCCATCCAATCATCTCATCCTCTGTTGCCCCCTCTCCTCCGGCCTTCAGTCTTTCCCAGCATCGGGGTCTTTTCTATTGAGTCGGCTCTTCACATCAGGTGGCCAAAAGTATTGGAGCTTCAGCTTCAGCATCAGTCCTTCCATTGAATATTCAGGGTTGATTTACTTTAGCATTGACTGGGTTGATCTCCTTGCAGTCCAAGGGACTCTCCCAGTGCCATAATTTGAAAGCATCTCTTAGATGTTTGAGATGTTTACAGGACAGCTGTCCAACAATTGAAGGCTGTTTCTGAGTTTTAGAAAAAAGTCCTATCCCCGTCCAGAAACCCCGCTCTGTGACCCTCGGCTGAGTCAGGATGCCAGCTTTGGGGAGGAGGAGAGTGGTGTGTCAGGGTCCACAAACCCCCTCTGTGACCCTCGGCTGAGTCAGAATGCCAGCTTCAGGGAGGAGGAGAGCGGTGTGTCAGGGTCCACACTGAGGATGGCTGCGTGCTGGCCCCTAGGACCCTGTCATCAGAGTTCTAGTGATGCTTGTCATTATAGACCTTGAGTTGCCTTCTTAGATCCATGAGGCCTCCCTCATCTGTGAGTGCCTCTCCCTCGTCTGTAGGATTTTGTACTGTTTGTACTCTGGATAAAGTACAAGTACTCTTAGACTTTTCAGTACAGGTCCTCATTCCAGCCAGTTCATCTGAAATGTCCCTGGGCTGCCACCCTTTTGGGCATCCTACCTGAAAGGAATTTATAAATCACTTGCAGACCAAGTCATGATTTGCATTCAGAAAATCTGTACATCGTGGTACTTCCCTCTGAGCTAGTCCTTGACTCTCTGCTTGGCTAGAAGTAGCACTTCAAAAAAAAAAAAAGTAGTTTTTAGATACTGAAGAACTATGAATAGAAAAGTTCAGTGATGCTGATTACATGTGATTTGTTCACAGACCGGCAGAAAGTTATTGTTTGGCATGTATGTGGTATCCTCTGTGGCCGTCATTTCTGCTTCAGTGCGGCACCCTTCTCCTCCCCAGTTTCAAGTGGCCAGGACTGTTTCCTTTGCCCTGTTGACTCAGCTCTTTAAGTCATGTTTATTAAAGCAGGAAGGGTGAGCTTTCCCAGTTTCAACTCAGCCGCCAGGCGAGGCTGGGAGGCATCCTGGTGGTTTGTGGGTTTGTTTCTGTTCTTTTAATTACTTATTTTTGGCTCTGCAGGCTTTTCTCGCGTTGCAGTGAGTGGCAGCTTCCCTTGTTGAGTGCCACGGCGTCTCGTGGTGGCTTCTCTTGTTGTAGAACGCGGGCTCTAGGGCACGTGGGCCTCAGGATTGTGGCTCCAGGCCCCACAGCATCGGCTCAGTAGCTGTGGCGCACAAGCTTAGTCGCTCTGCAGCACGTGGAGCCTTCCTGGGTCAGGGATGGACCCCGCCTCTCCTGCACTGGCAGGCAGATTCTTTACCACTGAGTTACCAGGAAGCCCTGCTTGTGGTTTTCTTTCCCCTCTGACCTTCCACCACCAGAACTTGAGAAACCTATGAGCTGCTGTAGTTCACTCTCTACGCAGGAAGGTGGGTTCTGAGTGTTACATTGTGAGCAGATTTAGTGTTGTGTGTATTTACTAATGGGCATACTGATACCAGGATCGAGACGTCTGGAGGCAGTTCCTCATTGTCCGGGTTGAAGGACTCGGAGTCAGCAAGTCAGCACTTTCCTGGTCATGTCGCAGAATGGGCACAGCTTATTAGTCTAGTTCATCTGGAAATGAGTGAGGCGGTGACTGGAGAGTGGTAGGCTGGTCCCCACCCGCTTCGGGTAATCTGTGTATCAGGAGTCCAGATGAGTTAACCAAATGTTTTCACGTGTTCACTTTTGAATCTTCCAACACACATTTGAAATAACTGAGGCGATCACTGTGGTCTCCACTTTACATGAAAGAAATGAGTTCACATTTGTGACTTACATAGCTTACTAAGGAAGGACTTCTAACTTCAGAATTAAAACATTTTCTGAACCATGTATCTAAAGATCCTCCCTGAAATGTTGGGCTTTTGGCATGTTTGTTTTCACCTTTCTTTAGGTGTCAATGTGGGCTTCTGGTCTTGACTGTTGTATTCAGCTGATTCTGCAGGAAGGTCAGTGCAGAGGAGAGGGCCTCCCTGCCCACCTCCGCCCTCTTCGCTTTTCCATTGTTCTGGGGTCTTCCTTGGCAGCTCCAGACACAGCTGGGGGACGGAAGTCAAAGGGGACAGGTTTCAGGAGCCTTGTTTGTGCCTAAGTCAGTGCTGTGAAGCTGTGACACTTGTACACTGTCGTGGATTTGAAATAGAGATAGTTTATGCAGTTTCTCACAGTCTTAGAGTGGGAGTCCTCTTTTCGCGGATGAAGAAGTTGAAGTCTAGCTTGTAACCACAACCTGAACTCAGACGGGTTGACTCCAGGTCTCTTTCTAGTGGGCCACACTTGGCAGATTGAGAATCTAAACGTGAAATGAAAAGCCTGTACAAATGGTAGGGTTTTCTGTGACCTTGAAGAGGGAGACGCGTGCTTCTTTCTTGTGGGCCCAGAGAGCTCAGCGGGGAGCCGTAAGGCCACCCGTACGGTCCTCAGGCCATCAGCGAGGGAGGGACAGTCACTGCCCACGCGTGGTCACACATCCTGCTGGCGCCCCCAGGTGCGCGTTAGATCGCTTGCGAGATCTGTGAACTCTTTGGAGCTATTCAGGTGCCATTGGATTACTCTTGTGTTAAATAGAAACCTTGAGCTCTGTATGTAGAGTAGCTCAATGGCTTGTATGGAAATGTCTCCCAAAGCTGGTTTAATGCTGACTCAGTTCTTTCCCACTTGGTATTTTTAATTCTGTAGGTTTTTTTTTTTTTCCATTCCAGTGGGTAAGACTGACTTCTAAGCCATGGTCATCGTTTTCTCAGCAAACCCTTTCAATATCTTCTGTGTGCCAGGCACCGCACGTATGGATGCTCAAAAGTTGGGCTTCTGCGGTGTTCTTTGTAGGTGATTTTTCTTTACGGTAGAGTCGTGGTTATGGGGCTGCATGAATGTGAATCCTGGGTCCGTCACTGGCAGGCCTCCTTCCTCGTTGGTGTGGATGGGCACCCACAGGGTGATGGTGCCCACCCTGGGAGAGGGTTGCTGGGAAGGCTGTGTAACTGAAGTAGGTGAAGCCTGGCACACAGAAAGTGCCGATAGCTGCGTGGCCCGATTCTGCCTCTTCCCCTCACCTGCCTTGGGACAAGCAGGTCTCCTTCTCTCGCAGGAGTACCTGGCCCCTCTCTGGGCCCCTCGGCCTGACGTGGGTCCTGAAGAGCTAGTGGGTGAGTGAGAGAGGGCAGTGCTTCTCGACCCCGGTCCTCCACTCGCTGCCTGTGCCCTCTTCCCAGTTTGGTATTTCTGCTCCCTCTGCTCTAAGGACCCTTTGGTCAGGCAGTTCCGAGACCCTCACCCTTCATCTTGCCTGGACTTCAGACTCAGCCAGCCGGCATAGGGGGGGTCTTAGCAGCTCATACGTAACATTTCTAATGTACAGCTTTTCTTTTTCCCCCCGAAAACTCATTCTTTAGCAGATCTTTCCCACTTGAGTGGTGCTGGGAGCTAACTAACTGCCTTAGTCAAAACCCCCAGAGTGTTTCTCGCTTACCCTCCCCACTCCCAGGCCCCTGCCGTCGAGGCGCTGGCCGGGCAGCCTGCCAGGCACATCCTGACTCTTACTCTTCGCCCTCGCCCTCTGCCACTCGGATCATCCCCGCCTGCACTCCCGCGTTGGTCACTTCCCCGCTGCTGTCTCTGGCTTTCCCACAGTCCGGTCTCCTCCACGTCGTAGCCAGACTGACCTTTTGTAAGTGTGAACAGGTCGTGTCATTGTCTGGCTTGAAATCCTTCGTGGCTCCCTGTCACCTCCTCCTGTCCATGCTGGGGACAGAGGGCCCTGAGGGTGGAGGTGCCAGTTCAGTCACTGCTGAATTCCCAGCATCTGGGCTCCAGGTGGCGCTGGGGTAAAGAACCCACCTGCCTGTGCGGGAGACCAAGAGGGAAGGGTTTGATCCCTGGGTGAGGAAGGCCCTCTGGAGGAGGGCATGGCAACCCACTCCAGTATTCTTGCCTGGAAAGTCCCATGGACAGAGGAGCCTGGCGGGCTTGTCCGTAGGGTCACAAAGAGTCGGACATGACTGAAGTGACTTAGCACAGAGCATAATAGCTGTGCAGTAAAGACTTGCTACACCGAGAAAGAACAGATTCCTTACTTCTGATGTATTTTTCTCTCCTCCTCTCTCCACTGTTGTTTCCAAGGATGAGCTCTGGAGGATCCAGGAGAAGCTGGAGTGCTACTTCAGCGCCTTGGTTGGCTCCAATGTGTACATCACCCCGGCCGGAGCCCAGGGCCTGCCGCCCCACTACGATGNTTTTCTCTCCTCCTCTCTCCACTGTTGTTTCCAAGGATGAGCTCTGGAGGATCCAGGAGAAGCTGGAGTGCTACTTCAGCGCCTTGGTTGGCTCCAATGTGTACATCACCCCGGCCGGAGCCCAGGGCCTGCCGCCCCACTACGATGATGTCGAGGTGAGGGGGGGGATCTGCCCGGCTGCGGGAGGAGGGAGTGGCTGCCAGCCCAGGAAGGTGGGGTTGTCGGGCTTGAGCTGTCGGTCAAGTCCCAGCCCACTCTTCCTGTGCGGGCTCCACAGAGCTTGACCTCCCTCACCAGGATGTTGGACCAAAATTAACCCCACTGAACTGGTTTCCTGCTCCTTTGGAAAGGGGAGAGATTGTTTATTTACTAATATAAAGAGCTGCACATTCTTCCAAAACATGTATTGACTAAATTTTCTACAGAGAAGTGTGATTGGATCTTTTTTTAATTTCACAGTTTAATAAGGTGAGGTCACAAGTATTCCGTACATCTGCTTTTATTTTGTCCTTTTTCTGTAGCTGCCAAAAATGTATGCTTTTTTCCACTTGTGAAAATCTTGGGGCAGCTTAAATGAAGGTCATGGTTTCGTTTAAGCACTGGTGCCTCGACGAATATTGATTTCACTCTCATGTGGCTGCCAAAAAAAGTTAACTCTTGGGCCTAGGTATGTCGTGGTTTTATTTTTGTACTGATACATTCTGTGAACACAGAGATAGTAGGAAATAAAAACCTCTTTTTTTCCTCTTGAGAGCAATTTGATATCAATACATTTTCCAAAAGTTTTTTTTTTTCTTTAATATTTCTAACAGGACTTTAAAATATCTTTGGTTGAATGAAGAATAAAAACTTGACATTTTCCTATGTGCCAGGGATTATCTTCAGGGTTTTGGACACTCAGTAGTATCCGAAGCTTGGCTTTTCCCTCAGAGATCATGGGCTTCCCGCTGTCTGATGGAAGATTTAGAGGAATGAATAGTGGGATAGATAGTGGGAAATAAAGAACTCAGTGAGGCTTTTAGGGAAGTGAAAAGAATGAGCAGCCTTTACAGTCACCTGTTTTTAAAAAGTGAATGCCACTGGTGGCAGCTTTTAAGTGTGGAGCGAGGTGTATCTGTGATCCTTTATTTTTATTTTTTTATGTCAAAGTTGTGATTTGTTCAAGCCCTGAGAGGGCAGCACCCAGTGAGGAGGCTCTCTGACACTCCTGGGGTCCTCTGCTCCCTGTAGGTGTTCATCCTGCAGCTGGAGGGAGAGAAACACTGGCGCCTGTACCAGCCGACGGTGCCTCTGGCGCGGGAGTACAGCGTGGAGGCCGAGGACAGGATCGGGAGGCCCACACACGAGTTCACACTCAAGGTATGGGCCTGCCAGTGTGCGCGCCAAGTGTGGTTTGAGGTTTGTGCTTGTGTAACGTGCCCCCGAGAATGTGTCCAGGAGGTTGGGGGCAGGTGGCCCCTCGTGGCGGGGCCTCGGAGGGAGACCTGGTCCTTTGCACTTGCAGATAAGAGCTGAGGAAACGTCTCCATATGCTCTCTGAGTCCAAAAGGAATGAATTATGAATACGGTAACCACTGACTTTTCTGGAGTAAAAGTCATGGAAGGCATGGCCTTGGGCTGCTTCACCAGATCTAAGGCAGTGGTCACCGCTGGTTGGTAGGTTGCTTGAGGACAGCACGGTCAGCGACCCCTCAGTTTTTCTTGCTGGTAAAATTCGGGCACCCTCTTTGCCTCCTGACTGCAGTAGGCCGTCTGCACCCCTTCTTCCCGCATGTAGTTGTCAGAAGAGTCATCATGAAGGCTCTTGAGGTGACCTTCCCCAGAAAACCAGGCGGCCCGAGCATGTGCTGGCTTGCTGGTATCTTGCTGCTGAGAAAGTGTGTCCTTGAGCAGTTAGCCGGGTGGGATCACAGCCAGTCCCCAGCAGGTCAGCTTGTTGAGAACAAAGTCTAGGATAAGAATAGCTGTGTAACTCAGTTTTAGACCTTTTCCTATAAAACTTAATTTCAACAACATTTAATTTCCTTCAGTGGTAATAAGTTAATAGTTAATTTAAATCATTCCAAAGATTTTAACCAAACTGATGGACTTGCATATGGTTGTTTTTGTATTTCTTACATCTTGAAATTACACTCGGTATCTATCTTTTTTCTTTTTATATTATGTATTTCTGGCTGCACTGGGTCTTCATTTCTTTGCGCTGGCTCTGTCTAGTCCCAGTGAGTAGGGGCGGCTCTCTCACTGCAGTGGCTTCTCTCGTTGCGGAGCTGGGCTCCAGGTGCGCAGGCTTCAGTGGCCGGAGCGCGTGCGCTCGGTCGTGGTGCCTGGGCTTAGCTGCCTTGCAGAATGTGGGACTGATTCCAGCTTGAGCTTCACCCAGCCTGGCATTTCGCATGATGCACTCTGCATATGTGATAAATAAGCAGAGTGACAGTATATATGGCCTTGACACAGGGATTGAAACTGTGTCTCTTGCTTTGGCAGGCAAATTCTTAACCATTTGGCACCAGGAAAGCCCCTCTGATTCTTACTCAGTGCCTTGCGGCTTCTGGATATTAAACTCTCTGTCTGCATGCCATAACTGGGAAAAACTCCCTGTTTATGATGTCGTTGTTCATTCGGTCAGCCTTGTCTGATTCTTTGTGGCTCCATGATCTGCAGCATACCCGGCTTCCCTGTCCTTCACCCTCTCTTGAGTTTGCTCACACTCATGTCCATTGAGCCGATGTTGCCATCCAACCATCTCATCCTCTCATGCTCTGCTGTCCCCTTCTCCTCTGTCTTTTATCTTTCCCAGCATTAGAGTCTTTTCCAATGAGTCAGCTGTTCACATCAGGTGGCCAAAGTATTGGAGCTTCAGCATCAGTACTTCCAATGAATGTCCAGGGTTGATTTCCTTTAGGATTGACTGGTTGGATCTCCTTGCAGTCCAAGGGACTCTCAATAGTCTTTCTCCAGCACCGCAGTTCAAAAGCATCAATTCTTCAGTGCTCAGCCTTCTTCATGATCCAACTCTCATATCTGTACAAGACTACTGGAAAAACCATAGCTTTAAATATACGAACTTTTGTTGGCAAAGTGATGTCTCTCCTTTTTAATACGCTGTCTAGGTTGGTCATAACTTTTCTTCCAAGGAGCAGGCATCTTGTAATTTCATGACTACAGTCACCATCCACAGTGATTTTGGAACCCAAGAAAATGAAGTCTGTCACTGTTTCCATTGTTTCCCCATCTATTTGCCATGAAGTGATGGNGCTGTCTAGGTTGGTCATAACTTTTCTTCCAAGGAGCAGGCATCTTGTAATTTCATGACTACAGTCACCATCCACAGTGATTTTGGAACCCAAGAAAATGAAGTCTGTCACTGTTTCCATTGTTTCCCCATCTATTTGCCATGAAGTGATGGTATCAGATGCTATGATGTCAGTTTTTTGAATGTTGAGTTTTATGCCAGCTTTTTCACTCTCCTCTTTCACCTTCATCAAGAGGATATTTAGTTCCCCTTCACTTCTTTCCTGGTGTCATCTGCATATCTGAGGTTATTGATATTTCTCCCGGAAATCTTGATTCCAGCTTAAACCTCATCCAGCCTGGCATTTCTCATGATGTACTCTACATGTAAGTTAAATAAGCCGAGTGACAATATATAACCTTGACATATTCCTTTCGCAATTTTGAACCAGTTCATTATTCCATGTCCACTTCTAACTGTTGCTTCTTGACCTGTATACAAGTTTTTTTAGGAGGCAGGTAATGTCTGGTATTCCCATCTCTTTAAGAATTTTCCAGTTTGTTGTGATCCACACAGCCAAAGGCTTTCGTGTAGTGAATGAAGTAGAAGTAGATGTTTTATGGAATTCCTTTGCTTTTTCAATGATCCAGCGAATGTTGGCAGTTTGATCTCTGGTTCCTCTGCCTTTTCTAAATCCACCTTGTACATCTGGAAGTTCTCAGTTCATGTACTGTTGAAGCCTAGTGTGAATGATTTTGAGCATGACCTTGCTAGCTTGTGAGATGAGTGCAATTGTGCAGTAGTTTGAATATTCATTGGCATTGCCTTTCTTTGGGATTGGAATGAAAGCTGACCTTTTCCAGTCCCATGGCCACTGCTGAGTTTTCCAAATTTGCTGGCATATTGAATGCAGCACTTAGACAGCATCATCTTTTAGGACTTGAAATAGCTCAACTGGAATTCCATTACCTCCGCTAGCTTTGTTCGTAGTCACGTTTCCTAAGGCCTACTTCACTTCACACTCCAGAATGTCTGGCTCTAGGTGAGTGATCATACCATTGTGCTTATCTGGGTCATTAAGACCTTTTTTGAACAGTTTTTTTCATGTATTCTTGCCACTTCTTAATATCTTCTGCTTCTGTTAAGTCCATACTGTTTCTTTGCTTTATTGTGCCCCTCTTTGCATGAAATGTTCCCTTGGTATCTCTAATTTTCTTGAAGAGATCTTTAGTCTTTCCCATTCTATTGTTTTCCTCTATTTCTTTGCTTTGATCTCTGAGGAAGGCTTTCTTATCTCTCCTTGCTATTCTTTGGAACTCTGCATTCAGATGGGTATATCTTTCCTTTTCTCCCCTGCCTTTTGCTTGTCTTCTTTTCTCAGCTATTTGTAAGACCTCATCAGAGAACCATTTTGCCTTTTTGCATTTCTTTTTCTTGGGGGTGGTTTTGATCACTGGCTCCTGTACAATGTTACAAATTTCTGTCCATAGTTCTTCAGGCACTCTGTCCATTCAGGTATGACCTAAATCTAATCCCTTGAATCTATTTGTCACTTGCACTGTATAATTGTAAGGAGTTTGATTTAGGTCATACCTGAATGACCTAGTGGTTTTCCCTACTTTTCTTCAGTTTAAGTCTGAAACTTCTCCGCTCTTCTCCAGTAGCATATTGGGCACCTACCAACCTGGGGATTTCATCTTTCAGTGTTGTATTTTTTTGCCTATGGGGGTCTCAAGGCAAAAATACTGAAGTGGTTTGCCATTCCCTTCTCCAGTGGACCACGTTTTGTCAGAATGCTCCACCATGACCTGTCTGCCTTGGGTGGCCCTATACAGCATGGCTCACAGTTTCATTGAGTTAGACAAGGCTGTGGTCCATGTGATCTGTTTGGTTAGTTTTCTCTGATTGTGGTTTTCCTTCTGTCTGCCCTCTGATAGATAAGGATAAGAGGCTTTGGAAGCTTCTTGATGGGAGGGACTGGCTGTGGGAGAGGGTCTTGCTCTGGTGGGTGGGGCCATCCTCAGTGACTCTTTAATCCAGTTTTCTATCAGTGGGCGGGGCTGTGTTCCCTCCCTGTAGTTTGGCCTGAGGCCAACTTATGGTAGGGTAATGGCAGTAATGGCAACCTCTTCCAAAAGGATTTCAGTTTAGTTCAGTCACTCAGTCCTGTCCCACTCTTTGTGACCCCGTGGACTGCAGCACACCAGGCTTCCCTGTCCATCACCTTCTCCCGGAGCTTACTCAAACTCATGTCCATTGAGTGATGGACATGTCAGTGATGCCATCCAACCATCTCATCATCTGTCATCCCCTTCTCCTTTCGCCTTCAGTCTTTCCTAGGGTCAGGATCTTTTCCAATGAGTCACTGCTTCACATCAGGTGGCCAAAGTATTGGAGCTTCAGCATCAGTCCTTCCAGTGAATATTCAGGACTGATTTTACAGCCTTGATGTACTCCTTTCCCTATTTGGAACCAGTCTGTTGTTCCATGTCCTGTTCTAACTGTTGGTTCTTCTTTGTATTCTTGCCACCTCTTCTTAATATCATTTGCTTCTTTTAGGTTAGGTCCATACCATTTCTGTCCTTTATCAAGCGAAATGTTCCCTTGGTATCTCTTAGTTTTCTTGAAGAGATCTCTAGTCTTTCCTGTTCTATTGGTTTCTTCTCTTTCTTTGCGCTGATCACTGAGGAAGGTTTCTTGTCTCTTCTCGCTATTCTTTTCTGCCACAACAAATTTGCTCCTCGCTGCTGTCAGAGCCTCTGTCCTTGTGCAGGCCACTGTTGACCCGTGCGTCCACAGGTGACCCTCAAACCGTCAAAGGCAGGTCTGGCTCAGTGTCCTGTGGCTTCACTGCCCCTTTCCCTGGGGCCTGGTGTGCACAAGGTTTCGTTGTGCCCTCCAAGAGGCTGTTTCCCCAGTCCTGTGGAAGTTCTGTGACCAAATCCTGCTGACCTTCAAGGTCAGATTCCCTGCGCATTCTCAGTCCCTGTGCTGGATCCCACGATGGGAAATCTTCTGTGGAGCCTAGAACTTTCTCACCAGTGTGAGAACTTCTTTGGTATAACTTTTCTCCAGTTTGTGGATTACCTTCCTGGTGGCTCTGTGGTGGGGCTAATGGCAGCCTCATCCAAGAGGACGTAGGCCGTACGCCTTGCCTCCCAGGTCTGCTGCAGCCAGAACCCCTGCTCCTGCAAGTCTGTTGAGTTTTCAATCCGTGGAACTAACTCTTCAAGTGGAGTCTTGTGTACATGCCCAGTATGTGAGACTGAAGGGCAGAGTCGCCCTGGGAGGGGGTGGGTTGGGGGGCTACTGTGAGAGGCCTGGAGCCCTCCTCACTCCTCTTCCTTCCTACCCAGGTGGTAGCCTGAACGGTACTTCTGCCAAACCTGGGGTCTTGGGGTGAAGAACCCCCCATAATGGAAACATCTCTGTGGCTTGGGGATCTGACAAACTTGGGTTTGAATTCAGCTGCTGTCACTTATGAGCTGCATGTCCTTGGGCAGGATCTTGGTCTCTGTGTCAGTTTTTTTTTATTAAACTGGAGATCATTATATTTATCTTATAGGTTGTAAATATTTAAAAATACTACTTTGATGCTTCTTTTACAGTGAAATTGCTTGAAAGCAATGGCTGTATGTCATTATATTGCTGCCTATCAAATTAGCACAGACTCAGTGACTTGAAAGAACACCACAAACTTTATTGTCTTGTGGTTCTGTGGTTCAGAGGTCACTGAGGGGTTTCACTGGCTAAAATCAAGGTGTCAGCAGGACTGTGTTCTGGAGGCTCTAGGGAAGAATTCTGTCCTTGCCTTTTCCAGCCTCTGGAGGTGGTCCACAGTCCTCGGCTCATGGCCCCTTCCATGCGACATGGAGCTTGGTCTTTCTCATGCTGCCCTCTCTCTGGTCCTCTCTTCCAATACCCTCTTTCACTTGTGATTACGTTGGGCCTGCCTGGCTAATTCAGAATAATCCCCCCCGGTCAGCAGCCTTAATTAACCGTGGCCATGTAACCTAAATCTGCACAGATGCCAGAGGTTAGGGTGTAGCCATTCCCGGAGCCCCTGCCACCATGCCCTATCTTTATCTCCTCTTCTCCCCCACTCTTGGGAACCCTTTCCAGCAGGCTCTCTCGGCCACTGTTCCCCTGGAACTACTCTGAAGGCCGCCTCCACACTGTCAGCTACTGCAGTCAGCTCTGGCCCCACCGTAGTCTGCGTGGCATCAGCATCTGGCTCAGTGGACTACCGCCACCTGCTCCGCTGGCTTCCAGGATTGATTGTCCCTTGCTTCCCTCTCCACCTGACTGTCTATTTCGTCCTTCTTTGCTGTTATGCCCTCAGTCTTCCTGCTTCTGTAAGCTGGGGTGCAGGGCTTGTTTCCTGGACTTCTTTGATCAATGAGCATTCCCTCCCAAGGTTTCAAATACCTTCCACACTGATGTGTTTCCAATGCTGTGTTAGCTCTCTAGCCCACATCTGAACTCTGGACTCATAATTCAGCTACCTACTTATTGCCTCCCCCTGGAAAAATAAAGCAGTTTTCCCCAAACCAGAGTCTCATGTCCTACCCTGTTCCCAGTCTCATCCCTGCACGTGTGATTCCATTCTGCTTGTTTGGGGAAAAATCCTTGGACACAGATTTATACAAAAGCCTCCTATCTAGTGTTCCTTTTGCAGACTTTTTTTTTTGTTGTTGTTGACGTAACAGCCATGCTGATCCTTTTGGGATCCTGTGAACCCTTTGCCCAGACCTCCAGTGACTTCGTTAAACCCAGAAAAAAAGCTGAAGTCCTTGAACTGATCCAGAGGGCCCTGTAATCCAACCCCTCTGCTGCCTGCCCACCTCACCTTCCATCATCCCCAGCTTCACTCACTGCCTTCCTGCCACACCGGCACCCCTCAACCTGCCAGGCACATGCCAGCTGCAGGACCTTTGCACCTGCTCCTCCCTTCCCCGGGAAGCCTTTCTCCCCATGCTGCATGGCTGTGCTGTGCTTAGTCACTCAGCCGTGTCCGACTCTCTGCCTGCCAGGCTCCTCTGTCCATGGGGATTCTTCAGGTGAGATTCCTGGAGTGGGTTGCCATGCCCACCTCCAGGGGATCTTCCTGACGCAGGGATTGAACCCAGGTCTCTTGCGTTGCAGGCGGATTCTTCACCATCTGGCTGAAGTCTCTACTCAAGTGTCACCTTAGCAGAGTGGCTAAAATGGCACCTCTTACCCCAGCACAGCCGCCCTGACTTACATCAGCATCATTCTCCTCACTGTGCCGTCTTTGCATTCACCACCACTCAGCATTGTTTATTTGCAGCTTTCTTTTATCCCTCTTGCCCCTACTCGAATATCTTCATTGCTGGTGTCTCTTCTCCCTTCTCAAATGCTTGTCGGTTTCTCTGGAACATGTTCCATCAGGGCTGGGCTTTCTTTGGTTCAGTGCTCTCTCCCGGCACCTAGCCTGGTGTCTGGCGTGGGCGGGGTGAGTGGGGAAGGGTTGGTCAGGTGTTTGGGGGATGAATAATAAACAGATGGATGAGCTATATATGTGAGGGCCTCCGTCACAGGGCAGGCACTCAGACTCACAAATGAGAGCTGTAATTATGAGTGATGCATTGATTTACTTGAAAGACTAGTTTCCCTGTCAGGTTGGTATTATTCAGGGCAAGATAGCTCCTATGAATACATCATAATTGTATATTGTTTATTGCTTTAAGGCAAATCTTAGCATTAAAATAAAAAATCTCTCTTGTGATGTTTCCTGAGCTCTTCCTCCAGGGCCCCTGGTTGTAGCCAGGGAGCCAGGCTACTGCCTGGGTTGCAGAGAGGAGACACGTGACTCCGAGGAATACCCTCACGCCCCCTTTCTCCTTTCTGCTGTACAGAATGTTCTGTCTGGGTGGGATCAGGCAGGAGGTGGTGGCTCCAGGGCAGGAGTGATTTGGGGAGATACTTCTCTTAAGCGGCTTGAAATCGGACAGGGTGGGGAGGCTCACCTGCCTGCGGACGTGAGTGGGCTGTAGCCGCGTCTAGTGCTCACCCTCAGATGCAGGGCCGCAGGGTTTTCGTCCCTTCTTCCGAACATCCATTGAGCCAGTATGTGCCAGATGCTTAGGTGTGTTAGGCCCTGGGATACAGGATGGATGTGGGCCCTGCTTGGGAGACTGCACAGACTGTAATGGGACGGCGGGTAAAATAAAAATTATAATACAGCCACGTGCCCAGCACTGCTCCAAGAGCTTTGGCTGTGTTGTCTCCTTGAATACTCCAGTAATCCTGTGCGAGGTGGGGCAGTTGCTTCCCTTTTACACATAAAGGAACTGAGGCCTCGGGGGGTGACGTAACATGCTGGGTCGCCAGCCAGTGAGCCCCAGAGCTGTCCCTCCTTACCACCCCGTTTGAAGGATGTGGAGGGCAGGTACAGGCTCTCACCTTGATCCCGGGCGAGTTTCAGAGGTGTCTGTTCTCAGCTTACAAACAAAGAAAGTGGCTTCAGGCACCGGAAGCCTCTCCAGGACTGGGTTCATGGTGACAGACTCACGGACACAGCAGAGCTTGACCAGTGGACCCCACAGAGCCCAGCACGCAGACCACTGCCTGGTCACCACTCAGAGGTTTCTGGAACGCAGAACTGAAACTCGCAGCCTCTGCAGAGGACCAAGAAGACACCCTCCCCACTAACCGCTTCCCCCTTGTCCTCGTCTAGCCGGGAGACTTGCTGTACTTTCCCAGAGGGACCATCCATCAGGCGGACACTCCCGAGGGGCTGGCCCNAACTGAAACTCGCAGCCTCTGCAGAGGACCAAGAAGACACCCTCCCCACTAACCGCTTCCCCCTTGTCCTCGTCTAGCCGGGAGACTTGCTGTACTTTCCCAGAGGGACCATCCATCAGGCGGACACTCCCGAGGGGCTGGCCCACTCCACGCACGTGACCATCAGCACCTACCAGAGGAGGTAAGCACTCGCCTCTGACCTCTGACCTCACGTACCCGACAGCTCTGCTCAGAGCTGTGGTGCCGGCGGCCAGGATCAGGAGGCGTGAGAAAGGCGGTCGCGTTCAGGATCAGGAGGCGTGAGAAAGGCGGTCGCGTCGAGAATCAGGAGGCGTGAGAAAGGTGGTCGCATCGCTTCTGCTTCTCCAGCCCCAGGGCTGCCTCCAGCCCTGCTGACTCCTAGTCCTGCTGTGCCCCACCTGTGCCACTGGCTCTCTCGTCTGGGCCTCCTCCTGAACTGTCATGAGCCCGTCTCATACAGAACACCAGGAGTTGCCCACATCCAGGCTCCCATATCGGGAAGATGGGCACCGCTGTGGGTGTGGGGGTGTGTCTGTGGCGCCAGGCTGCACTTGTAGTCTCTTCCCACCCCCACCCACCCACTCTCTCTCTCCATTAGAAAAGTTTTTTTATTGTGGCAAAATATTCGTAGACCATTTTAACCATTTTTAAGTGTGCAGTTCAGTGACGCTAATTGTATTCACACTGTTGTGCAGCCATCCCCACTATGTGTTTCCGAAACATTGTTATCACCCTGAACAGAAACTCTGCATCACGGAAACCTCTGGGTCTCTCTTAAGGTTTCCAGTTTTTACAGTTCATTAAAGTTGGAAAGGACGCCTGGAACAGTGAGTCCTAGAAGCACATGTGCTGAAAACAGTTCCAATTAAAACCACGTTCCACTTCAGCAAGCACCTTGTCACATGACAGGACCTGGGCAGCGGCCCTGCCCGTGGTTTCCTGATAGCAGTGGCCTGGCTAGTCCAGGTCCCATTAAAAGCGCCCATCACTGGTTTATCATCATGAGCCCTGGGCCTTGTAGTAGTTGCTGGGATGGTAGGTGCTGGACTGAAGGGGCTTTGGGAGGACTTCTACTCTGGTCATGGTGGAAGGAGGGGAGACAGGTGTGTAGTTCCCAAACAGTGTGGCATGTCCCATTGCAGCTGTGCAGAGGAGTCCCTGGGAGCACAGAGGGGTGTGGTTAGCTAAGCTGGGGCATCACGGAAGCTTCAGCAATGATTTGATACCCAAACAGAGGGAGCCCAGGAGATGAGTAAGTGGAGGTGGGCCCAGAGGTCAGAGTGGGACAGGACATGCCAGGCCTGAGGAACAGTGGGTCCTTCTAGCCTCAGAGCTGTATCTTGAACAACAAGAAAGCAAGCATTCCTCTGCCTCCTCTTCTGGCTTTGCAGCGAGAAGTGAACCACTGCATTTAAGGGACAGGAGGGACTAAGCGGGAGTCTGGCCTGAAGGCAGAGCTTGTTTTAGGTTTCTCTTGTATAAAATGCCTTCTCACCATCGTTGGGTTCCTTGCAGAGCGAGGAGGTTTCCAAGGGCGACTGCGGGAGCAGGCAGTGGGAACTGGGCTGTGGGGAGGCTGCGCCAGAGGCCCGTTCTGGCCCGGAGCAGCTCTAGGCCTTGGCAGCCACGTCGCTGAGCCCCGTCAGCGTCGGTCCTCTGGTGTCCCATCGTTGCTGTCACTCTTTCCTAGTTCTTCCTCTCTTTTTGCTTTTCTTGCAGCCGTCAGCTGGTTTTCTGGCTCCCTTGGTTTTCACGCCATTTTCCTTCCTTGGTTCCTGCTTTACTCACAACATTGGCATGTCATGAGGCATCATCAGTTACTTCTCTGACCCTTCCTTAACCACCTCCTTGACCCCATTAGCTTTTGCTACCCCCAGGTGACTCTTTCCCAATCCCAGAGGTGAAGAACTGGTAGCTTTCCCTGGTCCCACCCACCGCTCCTGCAGTTGGCAGGGCTGGAGGAGCTGCCTGAGTTAGGATGCCTGCTGGCTGAGGACGGGCACTGTGATGCCGACTTGTGCCTGCTGGTGGGGCCGCCGCTAGAACAGGACAGGTGTGATGCGAGGGCTGTCGCTCCCCGGCGGTGTCCTGTGCTTTGGTCCTGGCACTGCTTAAGGCATTATGGCAGGGCGAAGATTTGGCCTTTCCCTAAGCCTTCTCAAGGTGGCATTTAGGGCCTGCTCTCTCAGATAGTGGCATGCCGATCTGACCAGTTTATGAAGGTGAACCCCTCCAGGGGTGTCGTTTCTACACTGCAGCCCCAGATCCAGTCTCCTAGAAGAGCACGGAGCTCAGTGTAATAACTGCACTTTAACTTCATGAGCTACTGCTATGTGACTTATACCTGGGACCCCTCAAAGGACGATAACATTTCACGCTGCTATGAGGCCTACGTGTGTCCTCCAGGTCTATGTTCAGTCAAAGGTGTGAGGCTGGGTGTAGCATTTTGTCGGAAACCCGTGAGGCCACCAGGTGGGAGTGGATGCTTGGGGGCAAGTGTCTCACGTGGCTCTTGTCCTCCTCTGCCACTTCCAGGAGGTAAGCATAAAAGTGTTAATTTTGCTTACAGAGTGAGAGGCAAAAGTCATACTGTGATTTTCCATTTTGCATGTAGCCAGCAATCTGAAATCTGCTGGTGACACAGAGGGAAATTTTGAGCAGCTCAGAAATGTTTATAGAGAGAGCATCCCCACAGCGTGTGCATCTTACACTGCCACACATTTAGGAGCGAGTGATTCTGAACGCCCTGGAGAAAAAGCAGAGGTAGCTGAACACTGACGCTTGTCCTGAAATGGTATTTTTGGCATCTGGCTTCTCTCTTCTACCCCAGTAAACCATCATTAGAGTTTAACAAGTTGCAAAGTAAATAATTTTCAAATTGTTGATGTTGGATATTTTACTGAGAACAGTGCCCCTCTTTTTTCTTTATTAAGAAACAAAGGAAAATGTCATGTTTAACTGTTCAGATAATTGCACAGTCCAGGATCTTGCTGTTACCCTACCTATATTGCTTTTTGGATTTTTTGCACATACAAATTTTTTTAGGTCCTCTAATGATTGAGAGTTACTTTTCTGCAAAACTGTCAAGGCAGTTATGTAGTTTAAAACGTTAAAAAAAAAATTATTCCTTTGAACTTCCTACCTTATGACAGTCTGTAATTAATTCTGATATCTTTACATTTAAGATAAATCATGAATAAAGCTTAGCTTCCTGCCTTTAACTTTGCATGTGAGTGTCTGAGGTGGGTAGAAAGGGAAGCCTGTGATTGATAATCCTCTTAAGTTTTTATGCTGAGTGCAGAGAGTCGGACACGAATGAGCAACTGAACTGAACTGATGTGAAATTATTGGAACTCAAGATTTCAGGGCAGGGGGATTGGTGTGGTAGTTTGTAGCTTGAGGCTTTTATAATCAGTGTTTTTTCCACATGTCTTATGCTTTCATTGTTTTTTCCTTTCCTTTTTTTTTTTTTTACTTGGCATGTGTTGCAGTTCATGGGGAGATTTCCTTTTGGACACCATTTCGGGGCTTGTGTTTGACACCGCCAAGGCCAACGTGGCACTCCGGGCTGGCATTCCCCGGCAGCTGCTCCTGGTAAGGAACGAAGGCAGGTGGGGAGGGAGGGGCAGCCATGCCCTGCTCAGGACCCCAGAACCCTTCTCCCTAAGGGTCCTTCTCGTCATCAGTTACTTCTCTGACTTCCTTCCACCTCCTTGACCCCGCTAGCTTTTGCTACCCCCAGGTGACTATTCCCCAGTCCCAGGGGTGAGGAACTGGTAGCTTTCCCTGGTCCTACCCACCGCTCCTGCAGTTGGCAGGGCTGGAGAAGCTGCCTGAGTTAGAGAGGATGCCTGGAATATTATCTCCTAACTGATGAGAAGGCTTCTCCCTACGTGAGCCAAGCTTGTCTCCTCCTGGGCTGGGTGGTTTGCAAGGACGGAGTGCTGCACATTACTTGCAACCCAAAGGAACCGTGATGGTATGCAGATGGCCCCCTTCCTGTAGTTCAGGGTGGCAGCAGCGGGCCCTGGGAGCGCTGACTGAGTAGATATTTGAATAACTGATGTGGCTCAGGAACTGTAGCCTCAGCACATGTGCGATCCCAGGTTAGGCTCTCCCACGCTGGAGAGCCTGGCCTCAGTGTGTTCCCTCGCTTTCCTGTCCACCCTGATTTTACCCTGTTGGCAGGTTTTGAGATGGTGGATGCATTAGGGCTGACTTGAGCAAAGGTTCCTTCATGGTCTGAAGTGGTTACTTCAGACAGTGATTTTTTTCTTCAAAAGGCAAGGCCAAGACTGCACCATATTCCCAGGGAGCCCTCTTTCCAGGCAAAATGCTAAAAATTGATCTTTTTTTTGCAAACGGTAGGCAGCTACAGAGGAACAGTGGTTAAGAGGACATAAAGGGGTGCTGTCCTTAAGGGAGTGGCGTGGATCCATGTTTGTCCTGGGTGGTGGTGCCCGTTGTAGCACTCTGGAGATTGGGCCTGGGCAGGAACGTGGCTGGAGTCTGGGCCAGGACTCACTTCTGTGTTTCCAGCAGGTGGAAAGCACAGCTGTTGCAACAAAATTAAGTGGCTTTCTGAGGATGCTTGCAGACCGGATGGAGGGCACCAAAGAACTGCATTCCGCAGACATGAAGGAGGATTTCGCTATGAACAGACTCCCACCTTACTATATGGGAGATAGAGCAGAGCTTGTTGTACCAGGTAGAGCTTGCTGTTTCTTCTTCTTCTAGGTGGTCAAGGGCTAACGTGGGATATTTTGATGTTTTTCTGGGTGTGCAGTTTGAGCTGATGGGAAGTATGAAGCATTTCAGGGTGAACATGAGTCTGTCCTTAGTGTGTTGAGGTTGGACAGGACACGCTGCTTGATGGGGAATGAAAACCCTGTGGTTTAGGGTGAGCAGTATGTACTTACGGCCCCTCTGCAATTCATCATCTGCAGGAAGTTTCAAGAACTTGAACACTGAAATAATCTTGTTGGAAATTAGCTCAGGGATGGGTAAAACGCTGCCATCAGCAGGTAAGCTACAAGAATTCGCAGGATCATCACAGACCTTACCCAAGTCCCAGGTGACTGTGACAGGTTTAAGTTACAGATGATGTGGATAGACTGCTGGGTGGATGGTGATAACCAATGTTCTGGGGCACAGACTATACCATGCTCCTGTAGTCTAACAGAGCTGGGTTTATTGACTTGTAACGGGAGATAGCACGCTGCTGGGAAAGGAATGCAGGGAAGGATTTCTACGATTTGGGTTTGAGTTAGGTGATTTCAAGATGGTTCAGGAAGTCGGGCTTTGCTCTGGGTTGGATGCTGATGGGAAATAGAAATTCTTGGATTGTGTCTCCCTCCTGTAAATCCTAGTTATATGGTTGGTAGCAGGAGGAGTGAAGTGAGGATGGAGTGACCACTGGTAAGGCAGCAGCAGACCCTCAGGCTAGCCAGGAGAGGGGCACGTGTGGCCAGTCCTGTGCTTTGGACAGTGTCCTTCCTTCTGCCCATTGATGATGTGGTCTCGATGTTCTCTGGCTCACACAGTCACTGCGTGGCTGTGTTTAATGCTGGGGTCTTTTAGCATGGCCTGTGTTCAGCAGAACAGGGAGACACAGCTGGGCGTGCCAGGCTGGCTCTCAGGCTGCTTCTCTTGGTCAGGTAGAGGGAGAGTCTCATTTTCACTAACTTTTCAAAAAGCCTTACGCATCTCGCGTGGAGGACCAGCGAGACGCACAATCTACGAGGTACCTTCTAACATGCATTCTGTGTACATGATCGTTGTAGTCTGGGGTGGGGAGGAGTTTAGGGTGTGTTTTTGACGCATCTACTCAGAACAGCAATTTTCCCAGCACATGGTTTAATCTTTAGCAGAGCAGTTCAGTTCTGAGTGTCAGCTTATGTCCCAGTTTTCCTTGTCTTAGCCCTTCCTGTCAATATTAAGCTCCCTCAACTCTGTCTCCAACCAGATCACCCTGTCAGGCTGGCCTCTTTGTAGTGGCTGCTTTTTCACTAAGTTAAATCCAATCTAGGAAAGAGAGCTGTTTCTGTGCACTTTATTAGGTGGCCTTTTTTAATGACACAGCACTTGGCCTACCTAGACTGAATAGTCCGCTGTGGTCATGTGCCGGTAATTGGAGGGATGGTGCACCTTGAGCTCAGCGAGTCCTTTCGGAGTCCCCACGTGGAGCAAGCCAGGGACAGAGGCTGGCGCAGTGAGCGTGTTCAGCGCAGAAGGCAGGGTGGCCCAGTCTGTACTGGGGTAGTGTGTGCTCCTCGGGTACTGGTGACAGCCTGCTAGTGAACCTAGAAACTGCTGCTATTATTTAGTTGGTTGACATCTGTCTTCAGTATAAGAATGAGGTCCACTGGGATGTAAGCAGTATTTTTAACATCACTGTGAATATCCGAGTTGGAGCAGATGCCCCATGTTTGGATTCACCTGCACATTGTTAACTAATTTTCCCAAACAGTTGCTCCTGCAAACAAGTTTGAGCCTGCTTTCTCTCTGGGGTTTCTAGGTGGACAGCTTCCGGGGTTGGACAGCACAGTGAGACTGCAGTTTAGAGACCACGTGGTTCTCACTGANCATTGTTAACTAATTTTCCCAAACAGTTGCTCCTGCAAACAAGTTTGAGCCTGCTTTCTCTCTGGGGTTTCTAGGTGGACAGCTTCCGGGGTTGGACAGCACAGTGAGACTGCAGTTTAGAGACCACGTGGTTCTCACTGAAGGACCCAGTCAGGACCCATCCGTGAGTATCCAGAAGGGAAGAGGGTTCCACTCGAGGCATGTCCATCACAGGCCTCAGGTTATCAGGCTGACAGGTGGCCCTGCCTACCTCCTCTGGGAATCTTCCTCCTTACAGTTCAGTCCCATCGCTCTAGGTCAGATTATGCCCAGATCTCACTGCTCCGGTTCCAGAGTTTCCTGCCCATTGGGCATTTAAGGGTTTGTCCTTAGCCCCACAGAACTCTGCTTCTTCCCCTGCTGCTAAGTCACTTCAGACTTGTCCAACTCTGTGCGACCCCATAGACAGCAGCCCACCAGGCTCCCCCGTCCCTCACATTATCCAGGCAAGAACACTGGAGTGGGTTGCCATTTCCTTCTCCAGTGCATGAATGTGAAAAGTGAAGTGAAATCGCTCAGTCGTGTCTGACTCAGCGACCCCATGGACTGCAGCCCACCAGCCTCCTCCGTCCATGGGATTTTCCAGGCAANCAGCCCACCAGGCTCCCCCGTCCCTCACATTATCCAGGCAAGAACACTGGAGTGGGTTGCCATTTCCTTCTCCAGTGCATGAATGTGAAAAGTGAAGTGAAATCGCTCAGTCGTGTCTGACTCAGCGACCCCATGGACTGCAGCCCACCAGCCTCCTCCGTCCATGGGATTTTCCAGGCAAGAGTATTGGAGTGGGATGCCATTGCCTTCTCGCTTCTTCCCCTAATAGCGATTAATGTCTGGTCTCTGCCTCCTAATTAGGGCTAGGTTGCCTTTGCCAAATTATCAGTATAGGTTTCTGGACTTCCTCTGGTATGGGACTTCTGCCTTTATGAAAGTGCCCTGAACAACCCTAAAGCCCTTGGGAATTTTCCCATGCCTGGTGGCTTCACCCTGGTCCTCCTGATCAGCTTTTTTGGGAGGGCCCCGTGAATGACTGGCGAGGTTGGGAGTAAGGGGCACCTGGATGTCTCCATAACCAGACTCTTCTAGCCATCAGGGCCAAACTTGGTGAAAACTTTATAACATATATGGAAACCTTGAGATTATATACTCCCACAGCCTCATTTTGTTTTTTAAAAAAGCAAGTTATTCTGATAATCAGTTAGTTTGAGGCATTTATTTTAGGTCAGTGTGTTTGATCCTCATCTAAGAGGTGACCAGGAATGACTCAAGGTGCTGGAAGAGACAGTAAACTTCTCTGTGTAGGGCGGATACAGAGGGAGGGGAAGCCTACTACTATAAGTGGAAGGAAGGTTTTTATAGATCACGTGGAGGGTATTTAGAATTAATATTTACTCTGTGGTGATCATAATTGAAAATTTATGTATACCTAGGAATATTAAATTTTTCTGATTACAAAGTGCAGGTATGATTAAATGAAGAAACTTGAATGTTTCATTGGTAAGTTGACATAGAAATGGTTTTTTCCTTAACGTTTCTGAAGGGGCTGTTATCTTTTTAAAAAATGACTTACAGGTGCTTATTTGCTACATACAGGTAGTAATCTATGAGAACTATAAAAAAAATAGTCATTATACCTTGTATTTATGTATCTACATGTTTACATCTCAACTTTTTGCCAAGAAGATTCTTTAATAGTAAGTTTCACTTAAGCACTGAGGCATTGAGATTTTTCTTGGTATTGCCCTGTACTACTGGAAAAGCCTCCTAGCATCCCAGTGGTCAGTATTTTGTTGACAGCTTTTCTTGTTTTTTGAAGGATGAAACTCAAGGGAAGATGGTTTACGTCTATCATTCCTTACAGAATAGGAGAGACACACACATGATGNGTTTCACTTAAGCACTGAGGCATTGAGATTTTTCTTGGTATTGCCCTGTACTACTGGAAAAGCCTCCTAGCATCCCAGTGGTCAGTATTTTGTTGACAGCTTTTCTTGTTTTTTGAAGGATGAAACTCAAGGGAAGATGGTTTACGTCTATCATTCCTTACAGAATAGGAGAGACACACACATGATGGGAAATGAAACCGAGGTTTGTTCCAACCCAAAATGTGCGTCTTTGCTGTGGTTTGGTGCTTGGTGGGAGGACTCTCTTACCTTTGATGTATGGGTAATGGGCTTTTCTGTGACTGCAGTGTGGGCTTAACATTTCACAAATTGACAGCCCTTGACAGGGTGAGTTAAGTCAGGCATTTCTGTAATATATAAACACCTGTACCCACTTTAAAAGACACTAGCATGGGGCCTGTGGCCTTGTAGGGGAGTGTAAAGTAACACATATGAAGCACTTCAATATTTCTTTTAAGACTCTTTATTCTAATATATTTTGATTTGGCAAGTGGGGGCTGTTTCTCTGCAATTAAAAAAAAACTTGGGCCACATCCGACGGCCTATAGGATCAGACAGTGCCCCCTGCATTGGAAGGCGGAGTCTTAGCCACTGGACTGCCAGGGAAGCCCCAGATGACTCATAGGCCTTTCATGAAGTCTGAGTTTTCACAAGGGAATCAATCATAGGCTTTTATAAGTTATCTAATTAGAGTTTGTAGGTTTTGTAAATACCTGTAACAAGTTTCATTCTTATGAAGGATCTCAGTAATGATGCATTGAGAATTATGGAAAATGGCATTTAAACGACTGGTTTATCTTTTTTTAGTCTCATGGACTTCGCTTTCCTCTATCATATATGGATGCACTAAAGCAAATTTGGAACAGCTCAGCTATTGCTGTCAAGGACCTGAAGCTGACTACAGATGAGGAAAAGCAAAACCTGGTGTTATCCCTCTGGACAGAATGTTTAATCCAAGTAGTCTAGTGCCTTTTAATAGTAGTATATATATGTAAAAAACTGGACACTTGATTCTGCAAAGGTTTGTGTGCTGGGGACTCCTGTTGCTTTGAGCCATGGACATGATGAATGTAACTTTGCTTACCTGTGTATTTAATAAAATGACATCTACCTCTTAGAGGTGATCAGTTGGCCATTATGTACTAACAGATGTACATAGAGGAACAGCAAATTACTCAATGTCCCAGAAAGTGACAAAAGCCATATTTTGACAAGTTCATTTACTCCAGTGTGGTAGAAAAGGCTCAGCTCCAATAAATGTAAATTTAACTGTCATTACCTGGTGTTCTTTGGGAGAAATAACCTCTTTAAAGAGCCTCACTGGCTCTAAAAAAATTTTAAACAACAATTAACATGAAGAAAATTTTTTAACTTGTTTTTTTACAGTGAAAAATGTACATACCATACCTTTTTGTGTATACACAAGGGCCCCCCCCACNATTATGTACTAACAGATGTACATAGAGGAACAGCAAATTACTCAATGTCCCAGAAAGTGACAAAAGCCATATTTTGACAAGTTCATTTACTCCAGTGTGGTAGAAAAGGCTCAGCTCCAATAAATGTAAATTTAACTGTCATTACCTGGTGTTCTTTGGGAGAAATAACCTCTTTAAAGAGCCTCACTGGCTCTAAAAAAATTTTAAACAACAATTAACATGAAGAAAATTTTTTAACTTGTTTTTTTACAGTGAAAAATGTACATACCATACCTTTTTGTGTATACACAAGGGCCCCCCCCACCACCGCCGCCCCCCAGCCATTAAAATAAAGTTACCCTAAAACAAATTTCATTAAATAACACTGCCACATTTAATAAGAGGCACTCACATCTATGGGCAAGGGTGTTTTACAAGTGTTGTTTGAAAGATTACGAAAGAGCCTGAGATTGAAGAAAGAAAAATCCCCGATAATATTTACAAGGAAAGACCAAGTCTCTATAAAAAATAGTCAAAAGAGTGGGTCTTGGAGTTTAAACAGTTCACTGTTACTTTACATTCTAAAGTGCATATAGATTGATATTTTTTAAACTATCACTGGAAAATTTAATCTTTCTATAGAAAAATAGAGCAGATATTTTTCAGCTTTACTGGCAAAAATTGGGGATGAAGAGAACAGTTATCTCAGTGTAAGTTTAAAACCAACTTAGGAGGGAAAAATGCTTGAGAATTCTTCAGTGGTGATGGTGATGCTTACTTGAGACTAAGTCCAAGACAATATCCTACCTGATTTTCCTTGAATGAAAGCTATTTAAAATGGATGTGAAAAACTGAGTTTCTTGTCACAGTTTGTAAAGGAAAATGGTATAGTCAAGGCTGAAATACTACTTGGTTTTAACTTAAAGTTTCCCTTTACCTTAGGCAAAGGAAAATTTATTAGACGTAGGTGACAGAGTCCTTCCTTATAAACACCTGAGGGTAGATCAGGTGAGGTCAGCACCAGGATAGGAGTGACCCCTGGTTAGTGTTGTCATCCAAGAGAGAAAGGACTGCCACAGGCTATTTGTGCATTTTTAGTTTAAAGGATCAGGCAAAGAATAGCAACAGAAAACACTCCTGTGTTTGCTGAGGTCCCTCCCTGGCATGAGTTACAAGTGTGAATACTTACGGTACTTCATATAAAAGCTTCAAGAGAGAACTTTTAATGCATATCTAATACAGTAGCTTAGCAGGTTTATTATGTTTTCAGATATTTCGAAAAAAGTATTCATCTTCTTAAAAGTATGAGTTGACCTGTAGGACTTCGCTTCCCTGTGCCTGGCACTCAACCACACACTTAGTTGTTAATAGCTAATAGAGGGTGATAGCATCAGCAGTTTCCTGTAACTGTCAGGAATAGGATTTGTTTGGTAGAAAGGAGAGAAAACAGACTGCAAAAAACCTGCTCACCGAAGCTAGAGATCAAGCGGGAGTAGAACCTTCCACAGAGATCACAACGCAGTCTTCACGGGAACGCTGACTAGCTGGCAGGCTTATTTTGAGCTCTTTATGGTGAACAGCAACAGTCTTCAGGGTTGGGGGAGAAGCCCATTCCGCTCAGTGGTCCCAGAGCCTAGGATGGGCAGGTCCTTTCCACAGGGCATGAGGGCCCGCCTCCCTCTGTGCTCTCCCAGGGACACTGCGGACTCTCTCACAATATTTCAATGTCCCATTTCTGTGTTTCTTCTCCCTCCAGGGGCTGGTTTACAATTACGTGAGTTTTGTCATAATAATTTCCTCCTAAAACAGCAATTCCAAAAGGAAAGATTAATTTGTTCACATAGGTACTTAACAACTTCACAACTGTCAGAAGACTTTCGTTCAGCCCACTTGCCGGTGGGGTAGATTCATATGTCTTTATAAAAGTGATGGTCTGAAATGGGAAACTGAGGTTAAACAGGGGTATCTGTTCACCTCGAACCAGACCTCACAGGAGTGATTGAAAAGCTAAGCAGTATAATAATATATAGATGTATAAATGATGTGCCCTAACAATGGGATTCTTAAGAACACAGTGCTCTGAGCGCGCTCTCGCTCAGTGTCACACTGCAGTTTTGTTTCTACACCAAGAATGGCTGTGACTAAGCCAATCAGAGCAACAGCACTGAATAATATTGGCCCTGACCTTGTTGAATTCAAAAGTGAGTTTAAATGATGCCTACTGTAAATTTTAAGAACCACACAATTCAGAACAGAAAGTCAGAGATGTTTCTTTAGGGACCAGATGACATGCTACGGTTGGTGATGCTTCAAATTTCAAAATGTTCTCAAAGATCACATAGCAGATTAAAATTTTACCACTGTACTGATATAAGAACCTTCATAGACTTTTGATCCACCTATAGCTAATTGTTTTGCTCGTTGTTTGTTAAAATGGCATATCAACTTTTCCAAGTATAATTAAAAATATTTCCCTTGTACATAAGGTCTTCTTTTACCCAGGAGGAGGTGGAGGTTTGGATTTCAAAATGAATATCCAAGGACACAACACTAGCTTTTGTCATAGGCCTACCTTTAACATCAAGGACCAGTTGATCACTGAGGTAGGAGCTGATGGTTCCATTTCTGTTCAGTCTCCATTTCTGCCTGAACTGCCCATGTTCGGTCCAGAGGGCGACTTTAGCTCCAGGTGTGTCTCGACCACCGATGACATCGAGACATGTGTCACTGGCCTGAAAGATCAAGAAATACATTGACAATACTACATTTGCTAAAATCAGTCCTTTTTCTTTCATGTGAGTAAATCAGACAAGCCCATCTAAAAAGAAAACAAGATCTAAAACTAAATCTAAAATTGTAATCTCAGACAACTGTTTAAATTGTTATGGCTAAGGGAAGGCGATAGTATGGAAATAAACCTACTGAATTAGAGGTGCCTTTTTTTTTTTTTTTTTCTGCGATCACTTGAATCTCAAACTGCTGTGGTTGGAAGGAGTCATAATTTTCCATGGTACAGATGAGTGTCAGGAAATCACATATCATTTTAGAACTCACCTAAGGCTCAGTGTGGTGGCGGCTCAGTCACTAAGTCGTGTCCAACTCTTGCGATCCCACCTGTCCACGGGATCGCCCAGGCAAGAATACTGGAATGGGTTGCCATTTTCTTCTCCAGGGCATCTTCCTGACCAAGGAATTGAACCTGGGGTGGGAAGATCCCCTGGAGAAGGGGTAGGCTACCCACTGCAGTATTCTTGGGCTTTCCTTGTGGCTCAGCTGGTGAAGAATCTACCTGCAATGCGGGAGATCTGGGTTCGATTCCTGGGTTGGGAAGATCCCCTGGAGAAGGGAAAGGCTACCCACTCCAGTATTCTGGCCTGGAAAATTCCATGGACTGTATCTGTATAGTCCATGGGGTTGCAAAGAGTCGGACACGACTGAGAGACTTTCACTTTTGCATTGCAGGTGGACTGGATTGAGCCACCAGGGAAGCCTGAAGTATTTGCTTTTAAAAGAACATCCAGATCTGACAACAGATGGTTAAATAAAGATTTGTTGAATTAGGATTAAATGTTGAGTTACTGTTAGCGTAAATATATAAGGTCGAGTTTGTTTTTCTTATAAAAACACTGGGTGATGTGCTGGATACCCAGACAATAATTATGTTTAAGTGCTTTTCATTTCTGTTGAAGGATGAGAAAAAGGTCGATAATCCACTGGTGATATAATAAAACTGATGTCTTATTCTCCATACCATCAAACATAATAGAAGGGATGCAGAAAAACAAAGAAATCTGACTTTTATTTTCTAAACTTCCTCCAAAAGCAGCAGCTTTCTTCTGCCTTCATTATCTGTTTCGAAGATGTGCTTAGTTGCTCAGTCGTGTCCAGCTCTTTTTAACCCCATGTACAGCAGCCTGCCAGGCTCCTCTGTCCAGGCAAGAATACTGGAGTGGGTTACCATGCCCTCCTCCATGGGATTTTCCCAACCCAAGGACTGAACCTATATCTCCTGCATTGCAGGCAGATTCTTTCCCAGCTGGGCTACCAGGGAAGCCCGTTTTGAAGATGAGAAAGGTTCAATTCAATGTGTTTGGAATCACAAAGACAGCTAAATTGATCTGGGCCACAGAGTGTAAGAAACATCTCAGAAAAGCACACCATCCATTTGGGTGTGATGATTTTATCACTAATACATACTATATTTAGTATGTATTAGTCTTTTGCTTTAAAACAGAAAAGTTTTGGCTATAGAAAGTCTAGTTTGTAAGTCCATTTCAAGCTTCAGTAATATATGTCAATGTCTTGATCATCACGCAGCAAACTGTTCTTAGGCAGTTGCATTAATTGTATCATGCCTTCTGAATGGGGAAGATTCTGGTTTCTAAAAGACCAAAGATCAACAAGCAAGCTATATGATCGGTGGGGCTGGTTACCTTGGATTTAAAGAGTCCTCGACAGTAGTGCCAGATCTGAGTATTCTTCCCGCTGTAGGGAGAGATGCACACAGAGGTTGCCCTGGTGTCGGCCACATTTCCTGTGACTGTCAGGTACCCGTCCTGGGCTCGGTTCCTTATTCTGATGTACACTGCGGGCTGTGGCAGGAGGGACAGAGCCAGTTAGAAAAACACCTTTTGAATCTGGAAATCAGCCCTTTCCAAGGAAAACTTGAAGGAAACGTGAGAGGAAACAGAATTTAGCTTATTTATATCTGTTTCAAATTTTCCATTAAAAAACCCTTACACCACTGAGCACATACCTTCACTTGTACACTCTCTATTGTCTTTTCTGAAATACACTCTTGGGAGGGTGAAAGGTAATAGTTTCATTTATTCACATTCCGGTATGACATGGGGCGGATGCAGAATTAGGGACTTAATGAGGTTCATGCAGTAACTACTATGTCGCTGTGGGTCTGGGGAAGGCTGGGGAGTAAGAATAAGGGCAAGGTACTACCTCCATGGATGGAATAACAATTGAGCAGGCGAGGTACAATAATAAAACACGCTGGCTTGTGCTATGATTAAGTGCCAAATGACTTCTATGGGAAGTTGTAAAAAACCCAGGTGGCTGAGGGCCCTCTAGTAATTTTTTTGTTTCTATTTATACTTTGTTGAAATTGACCGTGATATTTCAAGGAAAGAGACCTTGCATATAGGTGGTCACTGTGTAGCTACTCAAAAATTGGGTAACAAAAATTTTCATGTCTTGGGCCTGGAATATACAGGAAGTTTTCAAATAAGATACGAAGTCTAGGACCTGCCGCTAAGGATCACAGTTACTATTTATTGAGACTTAGTCCTAAATGCTATCAGAATTAATGACCAGAATAACCCTTTAAGAGAATACAAGGGACTTCCCTGGTGGTCCAGTGCTTAAGACTCCACAGTTCCACTGCAAGGGGCACAGGTTTGATCCCTGGTTGGGGAACTAAGATCCTGCGTGTTGCAGGGTATGTTCAAAAATTAAAATCACCACAGGAGAAACAAAGTATAATTATGACCTGCATTCTTACAAATAAGGATTACACAGATATGGAAAAACCAGGTTTGCCTGTGCCAAAACCCTCCCTATTCACGGTGATGCTCTAAGGCCTGTGCAGAGCTGCACTCATTACTCTGAGACATGTGGAATAAGAGACCAATTCCAAAGTTGGCAGTGGAACAGGATGATAAAAGAACAGAGCACGTGACTGAAGCACCACAGAGAGTATTCTCCCAGCCCCAGGACTCAGGCCTCCAGTCTTAATGTGGTAATATAGGACACTCAATATCCCTGTCTTGGATCAGATGTTGGCATCCCACTTAGAACCTTGTCAAATACCAGTAACACATGATGTGTTACTGAATAAAGAAGCACTCTTCAAGCTGAGAAAGGTTAAGAGCTAGGCAAGTGCAACGAGGCATTATGGTAAGCCCACCAATGAACATTCTGTTTTGAAGTTTAAGATGGATCAATGTGAGGCTAGTTGAAGTTTGGTAAATTGGTGTCATGTTTAGCCTTCCTATGGAAATAAACATTCTGGGCACTTAAATAAGCAAATAAAAGGACAGTTTTTTAAATATGGTAATACAAAGCAGATGAAAAAGATCTCTTACTTGGTAAAGTGTTTTAACTGTTTCAAACCACTATTTCCACTATTTTAGGGCAGTTCCCTGTCTTCCTGTGTGACAGGACTGAGGAATAAGCAAGATGCAGTGCCGGAAGATCTGCACCGCACACTGTGCCAGGGCAGTGCACTGATGCTTAGTATCCCTCAGCCGGGCATCTCTGGTTCCCTCCAAGGACACTGGGAATAAAAACCTTTCAAAATAAAGGTGTCACCACAGCATCGTGAGCCAGCTGTTGTGTCAGTCCTCACGATGATTTAACCCTCATGATGATACTGAGGGGTAGGCTCACCAGTAACAAATCTGAGATGCCAAGAAGTGAAGTGACTCACTCAAAGTCACACTGCTTCTGAGTGGCAGAGCTAGGATCTGAACCAACAGAACGACAGTAGTGGGAATGAGCATGGTGTGCACATATGTGCATGCTCGTGTGTAAACACGTGTGTGTGTGTCTATCCATTTATCCATCAAAAAAACATTTCTCTTTTGCATTCTTTTTGATAAACAGCAGTCTGACAGGTGGGAGGTGATATCCCATAATGGCTTTTAATTTGTTTCTCTGATGACTAGTGATGCTGAGCATATTTTTATGTGCCTGTTGGCCATCTGCATTTCCTCTCTGGAAAAATGTCTCTTCAGTTCTTCTGCCCAAATGCTACAGGGGATCCTCTTCCCAGTGCAGTGTCCCCAGGCTAGGGTGTCCAGCGCGGGGCTCAGACCCTCACTCCTTTGGACAAACTATTCTCCAATTATTGGGTCACCCAGCCAGGAGATGTGATCTGATTATATTGCAAATCTGTCTCTCCTACTCCTAGTGGCTCCTTTTTTCATATCTTTAGTGGTAGAGGATCTTTTCTGGTGGGTCCCTCTTTTCCATCCATGGTTGTTCTGCAGACAGTTGTGACTTAGGTGTGCCTGTGAGAGGAGGTGAGCTCAGGGTCTTTCTAGTACGCTACCGTGGTCCCTCTCCATTTTGTATTTTATATGACTGCTCTGAGTTGGGCATGTTTTCCCAACGAAAAGGTAAGCTCCGGTAAGGCCTAAATCATGTCTACCCTTATATATTCTGTAATTATTTTTTGCATAGTACCAAACATTCAACTTACCCATTTTAACATTAATTCCTTCACTGAAAAAATAGTCCCTGAGTGCCTGCAGTGCGCCAGACACCGTGACAGGCAGAAGTGCAGAGTGAGAAGCCCTTCGTGGGCTTGTAGAGCTAAAGTGCCCGATCCAGCAGACACATCGTTACACCCCTCAGGCAGCGTCTTGCAGAAACAGCCAGGTCTTCAATGGTGTCATTTAGATTCAGAGAGAGAGAGAGTACGAGAGGCTTCCTGGAGGGCCTGACCCTTCACGTGAACTTAAAGGAGGGCAAGGAACTAGCCAGGCAAAGATTGAAGGAAGAAACTTCTAGACAGAGCCCGTAAGTGTGGGAAAGCACTCTGCTGGTGCATGGCACAGAGCCAGCGTGTGAGGGGGAGACAGAGACGAGGCAGGAGAAGCCAGAGGGAGCCATTTCACACAGGCCGTGCTGAAGAGA
Organism: Oreotragus oreotragus; assembly: GCA_006410675.1. Classification (NCBI taxonomy): domain Eukaryota; kingdom Metazoa; phylum Chordata; class Mammalia; order Artiodactyla; family Bovidae; genus Oreotragus; species Oreotragus oreotragus. Next base: position 613,035 of record SJYX01024461.1, on the reverse strand, counting down.
GGAGACTGAACCCAAAGAACAGTGGGAAGCTTCTGCATAAAAGACTGACAAGCAGTAGGTGTGCAATAAACCCTATGTTCATTAAATTGCCAGGATCCATCCTGAGTATTACGTAAGCTGGGTTGGGGGGAGCCAAATACTTAGGAAGTGAAACTAGCGCACTCTCAGAGTTCATTTTTGTTTCCATTGTTTGCTGAGGAGCTTAGGATACTTATTTTCCCATGAGAATACAACAAGGTCAAGCAGACTTAAGACTCAAAGCTAAAACCCAATACTGGCCTTAGGTACAATTTTATGATTTAGTTTTATGATCCCATCCTAATTGGATCCTCTTGTAACACAAATGGCAAACTAAGTGGTCGTTTATGACATTTCTACTAGGAAACTGAGCTATATTATTAGATGACATGGTTCTTTTCTCTGTACCTGCTTCACAGGACGGAGGGAACCAATGGTTTTCCATCCACTGAACGCTCTCCAATTTGGGATCTCATTAGGCTCGAGTAGTATTTGTCTTCCTAAGAAATTGGGTCCTTCATAAGCTATCCACCTATATGAGAACAGGAAAGAAAAAAATGGGATGCTTAAAACAAAGCAACCTCTTATCAAAAATACCTCTTACTATACCATATAGGGTTCACTCATTACAACTTCTGGGTTTGTAGATTGTTGTTAAGAGAAAAAATGTTGGGTATTTTCATTTACTGATTTTATTTGGGAGCACCCGGTCTTAGTTGCGGCATGCGGGATATTTAGTTGTGGCACGCAAATTTCAGATGCAGCACGTGGGATCCAGTTCCCCAACCATGGATTGAACCTGGATCCCCTGCGTTGGGAGGGCAGGGTCCTGGCCACTGGACCACCAGGGGAGTCCCAAATGAGTATTTTAGTGGAAAAATCCAAAGAGGATGAAGAGAAAGCACACTGGACTGTGGCCCAGATCAGCAGGAACCTGGTTGTCTTTCTTTCAAAACAAGGTTCCCTCCAGCTCTAGAATTCTGTGGTATTTGGATAATACCAGGTTTTCCCCCCTAACATTCTAAGATTCAGACAAAGATGATAATCCCTCCCTAATTACCCAGTTAAAAACTACCGGCTTCCTCTCCCGCTTATAGGCTTGCTGTCCCACGTTCTTCAGAGCCTCTCTGTGCGGCTCTAGCAACCTCTGCAGACACACCTCCTCCCACAACGTCTCCCACAAGGACTACTCAAAATTGTCCACAGAAGTCCTGTCTCAACTCCTCAGACTGGCTCCTTTTCCAAATACTTCTCAGGACTGCAGGGGCCTTCCAGCTGGGCAGAGTGTCCAGGGCTTCGTGGAGTATGTCTGGGGCCTGGAGACCTACGCCACTGCACAGTCATGCCCATTCCTTTCCACACTGGCCTCGGCTGCTTCTGCACCGTGGTGTTAGGGGACAGAGGCAGGCCGGCCAGCAGACTGAGAAGACCACCTGGCCCCTTGCTGCAGAGGTTTGCCGAGCCCGGCTTGGGGTGGTTATCAAGCTGGACACACAGTTACAGAAAATAAGCTGGGACCGCCAAGAGAAACTGCACTTCTCAGCAGGACCCCAGGTCATGGCACACGGTGCTTTCACAAAGGACGCGTGAAGATGAGGTGGCTTGTTCAGACAAAGCCACAGCTCTCCACAGCCGAGATCAGGCTTGGCCAAATTATGCATGGACGAGCAAGACAGATGACCTTCCTTCCACCCCTTCCTGCTAACACAGCCTACACCATCAGACTGGTGCACCGTCAGGATGGTATGGCCATGGGGAGGCTGGGCTGCCTCTCCCGGTCTGCAGACTTTAAACAGGCAGGGAAGTCTCAATTATAAGACCGAGATATGGTCCTAATAAACTTGACCTCCTTATGTATTAATCCAATGAATTTCACAACTGAAAAGCACTGAAGCTTGCCCCCATTACCACCACAGATTAAAGATGTGGGATAATACAAGGATTAAACAGAACAAAACAAAACCTGTCACTGAGGGCAGCTAGTTGCGCATGAAGTGGTAGTCTGGGAGCCATTTGTAGCCTAGGAAAACCTTCAGACAGCCTTCACTCTTCCTATCCCGTGTACTGATTCTCTCACAAAGAATCCAGAACCATGTAACTGTTAAACTTCATTTTCAAATCAGTTTATAGTCTCGGCTTTCTGTTTCACTATCCCCAGACAATTTAACAAGGAGAGGTGATTGTCACACAATTTCAAAGTCATAAGACATACAAACGGCATCCTTATATTAATCATAGAGAGCAATGTGTGTTCTTTTGGATGACTTTTGGTACCAAAACACCAAAGGTGCAGGAGGAGGGGCAGGCTAGGCTGACAGCCACTCTCAGAAATGTCCTGAGATGAAGATTTTCTAGGAAGCGTGAGAGCTGCAACCTCAGGGCCCCTCACTTTCAGGCCACTTACCATTCCTGTCCTGAATAAATATGCAAGTTCATGCCTAATTCATGTACCCCTCGTTTTTCATTTCTTTTCTTGGAGTCATCTTCCCAGACTGTAAAAGTGCAGGCCCCATATGACCTGCATCTACCCTGCCCAACGTCCTGCATAAGCAGCGACACTGGTAGGCAGGCTGGGTCAGCCAGGACACCGAGCATGAAAATAAGTGCGCTAGAACAAAACAGCTCCAGCATAAACGAGACATCAAAACACCAAAAAGCGCCAATAGTTTCAGTCACTCGTCTTAAGCAGGTAATGGTCTCTCACCTAGTCAAGGTCACTGATTCAATTAGGTTCCTTCCAAAAGGAAAGAGGGCTCAGACTGTTAGAGTCATCTGGCCCACCCCCTCTAGGACCCACGCCCTGAACACATGGCAGGCCTTCTCCCAGACCACTGCCTGCTACTGCATACAGGACACAGTCCATAGTCTTCTCTTATTTGAGAGAAACTACGATTATCACATGGAGACAGAAAAGAAGCGAGAGTACCATCACCAAGTAACAGAGGCAGTGGGGAATAGAAAGTGCCTGTGCAGTGCTGACCTGCCACAGTGACTGAAGCAGGCTAGGCCCTAGCCCCATACTTACAGTCCACTTTTCACCCACACGGACTGGGTGTAGAAGTGCAGGTCCTTGTTCAGAACAGAGTTCACAGCCTCTTCTAGATGTAACTCTCTCCCCTCACAGTGTTCCAGAGCAAAAAGGCTAAGGAAGGGTTCTTCAAAAACCTAAAAGCAGAGAAAAGAGAAAGCATCACCAGAGGGTGGCTATATCTCGGTGACATCCCAGTCAATGCAGGGTGTCCTAGATGCTGCACCTGCTAATGATGTTATTGTCAAAGCTGCAGTGGTGAGACTAGATTCCATTAATAATGATTATTCAATTTTTTTGTAAATTAAAATTGAAATTTTAGAAAAGCAGTCAATCTCACAATAAAAATAGAGACCTGTTCCAGTCACATATTAAGGTCTGAATGTGCTACAAAACAGACCATGCTTTTGGTCCTGCCAGTACTTTTAGCAGGTCACAGAATAAACACAGAATGGAACAGCACACTCTCTTCCCTGGAGGTCACAGGCGTAATCACTGAGGATATAAGACTTCATGGCTCTAGGCTCTTAAGGTATTCCTAGGAGGGAGGAGAAGGTATTTCTAATTTAACAATAATAACAACAAGCCAGAGTGCACAGGGGTGGGAGTGATTTCGACATTAAAAAGTACTTATTCCCCCAACCCCTCATGTCAGACAAGAACAGAATCAATTTTGCTCTTTTTCATTCATTTGTGTATACAAGATAACCATGCTAGGAGACTTTTGTGGGATGAGAAATCAAAACAAGTCAACATCCTTATGTTTGAGGCATTACTAACTAGTAGCTACACTAGGCAATGGCAGCCCACTCCAGTACTCTTGCCTGGAAAATCCCATGGATGGAGGAGCCTGGTAGGCTGCAGTCCATGGGACTGCGAAGAGTCGGACATGACTGAGCGACTTCACTTTCACTTTTCACTTTCATGCATTGGAGAAGGAAATGGCAACCCACTCCAGTGTTCTTTCCTGGAGCTGCTGTCTATGGAGTCGCACAGAGTCTGACACGACTGAAGCGACTTAGCAGCTTCAGTGGCAGTAGCAGCTATGCTAGGAGAACTGCATAGACATCATAAAGTAATCCAGGGCAGAAAAAGAGACGTCCCATGAAAACACCCAGTGGAAGCCCAAATTCCTTTTAGCAGAAGGCTGTAGAAATCAAGGAGGCTTCACAAACATGGTGGTGTGTGAGTTCCAGTCTCAAAAGATGCCAGTGACCTGCAGAGGTCTAAGGAGAGCAGAGGGAAGGTGCTCTGTGTAGAGAATGGGACAGAAATGCATGAGCTATGTTGGGGCACAGCAAGTAAACCAATGTAGCCAAAAGACAGAGTCCAGCAGGAAATGGTGCCAGCTGCGTCCACTGTTTGCTACTGTGTATCGAGCTGCCTGCGTCTCCTTGACCCTGACAGAGCAGACCGATTCACTGCCAGCTGGAGGTCCTGGAAGGCATTTGGGCAGAGGAGGAGGAACCGGCTTAGCCAACTGTAACCCAGTACGTGGGAAGTAATGCAATAGGCAGGAACTGGCTGTTCGGACAACAGTAAATGAACAGTCCAGCAACAGACTCTCACTATACCTGCGTAAGACCGAAATGACTTACGAAAGTGTTATTCCTGGCATCCATGTTAGGAATAGCAAAGATGGAGAATGACTTAAAAGTCCATCATGAGGGCATGGGTTATGTCTGGTGCATTCACGAAGGAATTCTATCCAACTGTACAAAACAGTGAGGAGATCGTTACGAAAGATCTCTGAGATATGTTCATTAGCAGCAAATACAAAGTGAAGAGTAATGCAGGAGAGCAGACCTTTTATACTACAGTTTGTGTACAGAAGGGAAAATAATTTAGGTACACACATGTATAATATGTGCTTTATACACATGCAGATGTTTCTTTAAAAATCAAGTATAAAGCACCTCCATGGCTAATGTGTCAGAAAACTAGGATCTAAGAAGATAAAGGGAGGAGTGGGAGCAAAGTTCTTCACTGCAGGCCTTTGGTCCTTTTCGATTTTTGAACTATGGAAATACTTATTCAAAATTTAAATTGGTAATTATTATGCATATGTTTGCATAGAAATGTAGTTTACGTGTATTTTTCTTTAAATGGATTTCAGGAAACTTATCTGGCAACAAATGAGTGAAGAAAATAGAGTGTGTAAGTATCAGGACATAGAAAGAATCTTCTAGAACAAAGAAAAAAGAGCCTGACCTAAAAACAGGAGGGGGGTGTAGAAGGTCAGGATTGGTGAAGAAGGAGTGGCCAGAAGAACTACCACAGTGATAAAAGGGCCCAAGTAAGACAAACAGATGAATGAAAGAGAAAAACATGTGAGAGTGTGGCTGGGGGCATGGTCAACCCTTGAACGATGAGGGCTGGAACTACACGGGTCCACTTATACAAGGATTTTTTTTGCAATAAATATGTACTACATGATCTGAGGTTGGTTGAATCCTTGGATATGGAAACACAGAGATGGAGGGCCAACAGTAAAGTCATATGCCAACTTTCACCTGTGTGGACAGTCAGCAGCCTTAACCCCTGTATTGTTCAGGAATCAGCTCCTGGACTTCCCTGGTGGCACAGTGGATAAGAATCTGCCTGCCAGTGTAGGGGACATGGGTTCAGTCCCTGGTCTGGGAAGATTCCACTTGCTGTGGAGTAACCAACCCTGTGTGCCTCAACTACTGAGTCTGCACTCTAGAATGTGAACTCTGCAACAAGAGAAGCCCCTGCAATGAGAATCCTGTGCACCACAACTAGAGAAAGCCCGTGTGCAGCAATGAAGTCCTCAGTGCAACCAAGATAAGTAAAAATCTTTTTAAAACGGCAACTGCAATTTGTCATATATGAGAAACTCTGGAGAGCAAACACACCCAGCAGCTCAGAACTTTTACTGAGAACCAGAGGTTTTATTGTTGAGACAGAGGCAGGATAGCCCTAACAGAAGTGCCCAGTGAACATTGTGCCCTTTGACCTGGAGTTCAGGGAGAGGATCAAATGTAGGGATGATCATTTGGGAGCTCCCAGAACCTGAGTAATAACTGGAGTCAGTTACAGGAAAGGGCAGGGAAGCAGAAGAACAGAGCCGCGCTGACACACAGCCCGCGAGTGGTGATGAAAGGCGGGCCTGTGGAGGTGGCAGAATAATGAACCCGGAAAGGAGCCAGGAGAGGACGTATCACAGAAGTAAAGGGGAAAGAAAATCAAAAGCAAGAGCTGGCCTCGCTATGAAATTCTTCCCTGATGTGGAGGAAGAGGGTACCTGTGACAAGGCAGCTTGGGTTCAGCAATCGGGGCAGTTGATAACCAACGCGGGAGCTTAGGGAGCCATCCACCAGAGATGAGGGATGGGATCTAGGCTGTCAGGGTGGAGGAATAAGTAGGGAAGACTGGAGATGAGGCATACAGGCTATATTTAGAAAGAGAAGGAGGGAAAGGGGCTGTGGCCTCTGTGAACACCTGCAGGTATGATGGAAGGCGGCAGCATCAATAGGAAGAATCTGAATAAGGCAAGGCTACAGGGGTGGGTTCCAGAGAAGGAGGTGAGGTCCAAGCCCCAGATCAGAACCTCAGACTGGAATCACCTTATGAGGGAAAGGATCACTTTGGAAAGGATGAAATGTGCTTCCTCTGAAATATAAGGAAAGATAAAGGATGCTGAGAAATTTCCAGGTTTTTAAAATTAGTAAAGACTGAATGACTAAACACAAGCACAAAGATGTAAATGATTTTTTCTTCATGTTATGTGGCAAAGGTTGCCTGAGGATCACGGAGGGTGTGGAGCACTGTTCAACAGAGCTTCCTGTAGTGACAGCCATGCGGCATACCTGCCTCTTCAGTGTGGTAGCGACCAGCCACCCATGGCCACTGAGCATCTGAAATGTGACTCCTGTGACCAAAGGACTGAATTTGTTTTATTTAACTTTAAAAAACTACATGTGATTACTACTATGGTATTGGACAGTACAGATGTAGGGGTTTGAATATGCTGGAAAAGAAGGCAAGCATCACAGTGTGCCGTGAGACAGTAAGCTAAGTGTGAAAAAGCTGCCCGGGGAAGCACTGATTTTCCTTCAGTAAACAACACAAACTGGGTCAGGAATGGATATTCATCTCAAGTCACTGAGTCCCGGAGTGACTGCACACGTGATCAGGCTTTTCCTCTGCTATATGCAAAATAAAAATTGGAAGCATCTCAACAATTTATAGAAGAAATGTCCTTACAGGAGAGTCCAGAATAGCAGGTTAGAAAAGCAGCCAATAGCAGGCGCTAAGTTAGTCACTAAAACTGGTGACTGAAATCGTATGGACAATCAAAATCCACAGGTAAGACCCTGACTTCATTGCAGGACTTTTCCCAACAGCTTCACTCTCAAGCTCATGAAAAAGCATTTCCACTTACCTCTACTTGTTGAGTTACTAATCAGTAAGGAAGGGCAGACAGGCAAAGAGCTTGGTGGACTCATGGTCCACCACCAGCAACACTCACCCATGTTAAAGAGTTTGCCGTGGCAAGAGCAACAGACCTTTACATTAGAAGCATCTAATGATGTAACTGTTTTATATTCCACAGGAAAAAATGAAAAGCTTATGTGTGGATATAATTTAAATGTTAAAAGTGATATTTTAAGAAAATAGGTCCCGCATATTTACATTTGTTGTCTTCCTTTTGGGCAATGTCCATAAAAACGTTTTTTAAAAGGCTGTCATTATCATTCAAACTGCATCAAATTCACTCTCCAGTTCAAAGGCAATCTAGGAATTCTATACCTAGAAATTTGCCTTAAGATAACAGTGTGATGATGCCAAGAGCAGACTCGTTGGAAAAGACCCTGATGCTGGGAAAGACTGAAGGCAAAAGGAAAAGGGGGCAACAGAGGAAAAGATGCTTTGATAGCATCACTGACTCTGGACATGAATCTGAGCAAACTCTGGGAGAGAGTGAAGGAAGGGGACCCTGGCCTGCTGCTGTCCATGAGGTTGCAAAGAGTCAGACACAACTTAGCAACTGAACAACAACAACAAACAATGGAAAATTTGATGGAGGGGATCTCAAAAATTGTTTTAAAAATGATGAAGCAGGAAGATTGGGAAAATAATTGCAGAAAATGACAGAGGAGGGTATTTGTATCAGTTTACTTAACTCGGTAAGGATCCTCTAAGAGACCCAATACATAAATGGGTGAAGAACACAAACCAACAGCATTAGCCAAGGATGAAACATGACTAACCAACATGGACAAATGTCCCTCTTTTTCATTAACAACAACAGGATGTCATCATGTGGTCCCATTTATCAAACTTTCCCTTTGAGAACATCTATTGCTTTTGAGTTTCAAGTCATGCCCTCTTTAGAGGTCTGATATATATTTACTTTCTCTTTGTGTTGTGCGTTAAGTCGCTTTGGTTGTGTCCGACTCTTTGCGACCCTATGGACTGTAATGCACAAGGCTCCTCTGTCCATGGAAGTCTCCGTGCAAGAGTACTGGAATGGGTTGCCATTTCCTCCTCCAGTGGATCTTCCCAACCCAGGGATAGAACCCACGTCACTTATGTCTCCTGCCCTGGCAGGTGGGTTCTTTACCACCAGTGCCACCTGGGAAGCCCAAGCCCAACTTGCTCTTTAAACTATTTTTATTTATATTGGTCTTAATTTATACATACACAGTCGATCTTTGAACAATATACGTTTGAATCGTGCAGATTCACTTGTATGTGGATTTTTTTTTTCAGTAAATATTTTCATTTTACAGGTCTTTAAATTAACTCAAGTGTAGGGGAAAGTTTGTGTTCATTAGAGGTCACAATGTATGGAATTGGAAGAAGTGGGTTTGAGTCCTGATTCTACCCAGAGTGTTTCATCTTCCTGCCCTTGGATGAAACATTTATCAAGTCCTTTATTTTGAGGTAGAAATAGCCAAACACAGATTCTTCCACCGCTTACAGGGAGTAGGGTGGCGGAGGTGGGCATCTCTAACCCCCTGCATTTGTTCAAGGGTCAACTGTACTTAAATTTATAAATGTACTTAAAGGTTACGGAGATTAGGAAGGCAATCATTCAGAAGTAGAAAGCACTGAAGGAAACAGAAAGAACTACTTAAAAGTCTTATTTTTCTGATACATTTTCCAAACTTGAAAATAGGAAGAATATATATATATACTGCTAATAGTCTTTAAAACTGATGATGACAGAGCAGTCTGACCTTTCCAAGGAAACCACCAGAATTTAACTACAATTTGATCTCTACAAATCTCCTGGCTTCAGTCCATGCTAACTCAGGAGACAGCCAGCCATCTGGGGCCAAACACTCTTCTTAGGTGTCAGCAGGAACAGGACAGGGCATTCCTGCTGGGTCAAGTCTAAGTCATGCAATGAGGATATGGTTTCTAAAAGGAGGAATGTGGATAAGAAAGAAAAAAAGTATTTAAACTGCATTAAAAAAAAAACCCATCTTAAATGATGACAACAGTAATAATTAACATGTGACAGCATGTGCTGGGCATCTTACACAAATACAGACACACACACATGAACTACAGATAAATGTACATGATGGATGGAGAGGTGTATATTTATATTTTCTAATTTTTTTTAACCTAATTTATTTGGCAATAAAATCTGACCTGAATAAGCAGAAGACTATTTATAATATTTACCCAATTTGTGTAGCTATGATTATATTTTGCTACAGAAATAGAAATGTGTTTAATTATGGGGTACTGCCCAGAATATTTCTGGGGATACATGCTACCTATGAACCAATGAATCATATTATTGTTTAAAATGTGAAAAATTCCAAATTCTAAAATACATTCATGTTAGGAACTGCAAAACCATATTCACTCCTTTAATCCATGCAACTTTCCTTTGACATGGGTATGATTATTATCCGTGCTTTGCAGATGAAGAATTAAGGCACAGGCCACACACAGGACGTAAAAGAACTAGAAACTAGACAGAATGGCTTCAGAGGCTGGGTTCTTAACTCCTTCACTACAGTTCTAAGATGTTCTAAGTAATTTCATCATGTAGATTATTTTTGATTGGTAGGTGTGATACTATCCGAAGCAGATGACTTCATCTTGCCCAGCTGGGCAATGTGTATGACCCCCATTCTTACCTATCACAGCAATTTAACAGGTGTGTCCACCACTTGGGACTTTCCTGATGGTCCAGTGGTTAAGAATCTGCCTGAAAATCCAGGGGGTGCGGGTTCAATCCCTGGTCAGGGAACTAAGACCCCCTACTCCGGGGAGCAACTAAGTCCGCACACCCTATCTATTGAGCCCTTGGGCTCCAGAGCTCGTGCGCCACCACTAGGGAGCCTATGTGCCACAACTACTGAAGCCTGTGAGCTCTGGAACCGCCACACCTCAACCACTGAGCCCACGTCACAGCTAGAGTCCACGTGTGCCACAACGAGGTCCCGCACGATGCAAGGAAGAGCTCATGTGCCATGACTCATGGTAGCCAAATACATACACAAATAGCAAATAAATAAATGTGAAGCTTGGAGACCCCGTGTACAAGTACTCTGCTGGAAGGATTACATTCATATCAGCACAACTTCTATATATATTGGATAAAATGTTTAAATCTAACTGAGCTTTGGTATTTTTCAAAACTATACAGACTTGAATATGAGCTTGTCAAACAAACAATGGGGATGAAATAATTTCCCTAGTCATCAACTGCACAAGTTTTCGAGATGGTAAAGAGAACATATGTACTTTATATATTTTTTCATTCATTTTTTTATCCATATAGAAAGTCTTTGAGGTAGAATGAAATCTGTCAAATGGTCTTTTCCTAACTTTAAAGACAAAGCAAATGTTAAATTGTATTGGTTAGCTCAGTGTCAATATGGAGCCAAGGCTGTAATCTTTCACTCCAGAGAGTATATAAACTGTAACTTGAAAGCACATAATTAAAAGATATTTTGAAATGAGCATATGTGGGGGTTAGAAGTATGGTCTGTGTAATTATACAGAATATCTCTAGTTAGAGCCTGTGTAAGACTATGGGGGGTGGGGCACAGGTAGGAGAAGGCAAATAGAGAGAGAGAGAAAGAGATCTCTAACAAAAATATAACAAAAGGGAATGTCCTGTTCAAAGATCACATTTACTGGACAAAGAGGTCATCCCGGGAGTGAGAACGTGGAACTTGGTCTATTTCGTTCACCATTCCCATTTTTTATTAGAGGCTGGTACATGGCAGCTACTCAAAAAATATCTTGTGAAAAAGTCTGACTTAGTGTCTTAAAGACTAAATAAAGGTGCCTTATTCCAATTAAAAAAAAAAAAAGAAAAGAAAATTACTTGGACATGTTAATACTGAAAACAAAGCACCTGATAAAATCTTATTTCTCATTGTTTAAAAGGAAGAAGACGTTATTCAATTTAGCAAACATTTCTGAACTACTGTTGCATGCCAGATAATTTGCCAAGTGCCTGGGATACTTCAGTAAGTTCAGTCTCTGAGCTGGAAGGAAGCTCTTGAGCTCTGATCTCCAGCAGGAAGTGTCCAGAACTTCCTTTCATGGGCTACAAAGCCCTTCACATTCTCATCTGAAGAGGTTTCTGCAACCTCGTCTGCCAGAATCACAGCTAATATCATCTCTACTGCGTTTTGGCATCTCACATCCTTGTCTGCCTTAACCAGATCTTCACTCTTACAGGTATCTGCAGTTGCCAAGTCCGGTGGAACTCTTCTGTCCCATCACCTGTCTCTCCCTATCGATTATCGTCCCCTCTCTGACATTTCCACCTTTCACTTTATCCTGGCTCCTTTCCTTTGAACAATAAACATGCTTAGTTATTTACATACAAAAAAAAAAACCCCAAAACAAAAAACCCATACAGACTTGTACACTGGCACTATAGAGTTGAGTTTCAAATCACTGCTTGTATGGGAAAGGTGTTGATATTACCTCAGGATTACGCTAACTGGTAGACTCTAAATGTAACATGTTATTTTGTTTTAAAAATATCTACCTGACAACATCACTTCACCCTGATCTTTGCAAAATGAACCATGTCTGAAACACTCAGAACGACTGGACGGAACTCAAGGACAGTAAGCATAATACACTGTGTGTATGTGTGTGACTATGTGTATCATGTGCACCTCAAATGCTATTCCAATCCAGAGAAACACCCAACAGTATGCAAAGGGCATTTTTCACCATCTGCAGTGGTGAAAATTTAATAGAAGGCTCCTAAGTCTCTAATTAGACTCTAATCCAAAATCTAAATTTGGGCTATGTAAAACAAAATCGTATAAATACCTCAGTGTATCAAATATTGATGTTGCACAACAAATATTAATTCTCGTCTATGAGCTATTATAGTACTGTTGAGTGTTTTCATGTGCTAAAGCCTTCACATGCATTAGCTCCTTTAATCCTCATTTTATTAGATAGAAATCTGAGGCTCAGGGTGGTCAGAAACATGCCCAGGGTCACTCAGCTAACAAGCAATGGTCTGTCAGACTCCCAAACCAAACTCCTCTCCAGTGGACTATAATCCACCTCATCAAAGCCACTTTCATTTGGCTTAAAAATTTCAAAAAGAATAAATAAAATTTAGATGACCATGTATCTAGAACCCAGAAATAATACATTTTATTATATTTATATCAAACTGTATAAACAAGAAAAACAAAAAATGCAGAGCTGAATTTTAATCTTCCTGCTCCCTAGAGGTAACCACTGTGCTGAAGTTGTCAATCTTTCTAGCGCTTATACATCTTTTGTTTTAAAATTTTATATAAATGCATCTTACTGTAATATCCATAGTAACACATGAACCTCACCTACTATATTGTATTTCCTTAAATGCTTTGCCTTAGTTTGTTTCATCCATCAATGCTACAACAAACATTCTTATTTTTCCCTCATCCTAATCGATTCTTCTTCCAGTAGTTTTGTGTAAATAATACCACTTCTCTGCCACTGACTAAATTCTGCTGTTGTCAGATCTTCCAATATTTGTATCTGAAGCAAGGTAATAAATGCTACCTAATTACTGTTTTAATTTGCATTTACTTGCTCACTAGTGAGGTTTAATATGCATTTTACATCCTAAGCCATGTTTCTCATATCTATGAACTGCCTACTCATATTCTGTGCTGATTTTTTAAATAAGGTTTCCTTTTTTTTCCCAAGTATTTTGCAAGAGTCCTTTTTATATCTTATACATTAAACCTTTGGAGCTTATAATATATTCTCCTAGTCTGTGGCTTGCTGTGGTAGTCTTAAGAACTGTCCTCCTGTGCCGTGTTAAGTCACTTCAGTCGTGTCTGACTGTGCGACCCTATGGACTATAGCTTGCCAGGCTCCTCTGTCCATGGGATTCTCCAGGCAAGAATATTGGAGTGGATTACCATTCCCTTATCCAGGGGATCTTCCTGACTCAGAAATAGAACCAGCATGTCTTATATCTAACCTGCATTGGCAGGTAGGTTCTTTACCATCAGTGTCACCTGGGAAGCCCAAATTGTCCCCCAACCTCCATGCAAAAAAACATCTACACCTTAATCCCTGGGACCAGTGAATATGTTATCTGATGCAGCAAAAAGGGACTGCAGGTGTGATGAACAGTTAAGAATCTAGAGGTGGGGATATGTGTCTGGATTATCCAGATAGGCCGAATATAATCAGACGGGTCCTTAGAAGAAGGCAGGCGGGTCAGAAACAGGATAGACAGCAGAGGATGAAGTAATGCACTCTGAAGATGAAAGAGGGCCAAGGAATGTGGGAACCTCTAGAAGCTGGAAAAGGTAACTAAATAGTATCTACCTTAGTGTCTCCAGAAGGAATGCAATCATACTGACCCCTAATTTTACCCCAGAAAGGCCCATTTTAGATTTCTGACCTACAAACCTGTTAGATCATTTCTGTTGCTTTAAGCCACTAAATCTGTGGGAACTTGTTACAGCAGCAACAGGAAACTGATACACTGGCCTTTTACCCCTCCTATTATTGACTTGTACATTTTGCATTTAAATCTATCTTGCTCCAATATCATCAGCATAGTCTCCTGTATTTTCTTATTATTTTTTTTTCTTCCAATGTTATTGAGCTATAATTGACACATAGCACTGTATTGCTTCCCTGGTGGCTCAGACTGTAAAGAATCCGCCTGCAATGTGGTAGACCTGGGTTTGTTCCCTAGGGTGGGAAGATCCCTGGAGGAAGGGATGGCAACCAACCCACTCCAGTATTCTGGCCTGGAGAATCCCAATTGCCAGAGGAGCCTGGCAGGCTACAGTCCATGGGGTTGCAAAGAGTTGGACGCGGCCAAGCACAGCACAACACTGTATAGTTTTAAGGTGTACAGCAAAATGATTTGACCTTCATACACTGTGAAACGATTACCACAGTAAGTTTAGTGAATACTCATCATCTCATATAGATACAAAACAGGAAATAAAAATGTTCTTCCTTGTGATGAGAACTGTTAGGATTTACTTCTTTAACAACTTTCATGTATAACATAGAGCACTGTTTATTATATTTATCATATTATGCATTACATTGTTAGTATTTATCTATCTTAGAACTAGAAGCTTGTATCTTTTGGCTCAGTTCAGTTCGGCTCAGTCACTCAAGTCATGTCCGACTCTTTGCAACCCCATGGACCGCAGCACACCAGGCCTCCCTGTCCATCACCAACTCCCGGAGTTTACCCAAACTCATGTCCATTGAGTCGGTGATGCCATCCAACCATCTTATCCTCTGTCATTCCCTTCTCCTCCTGCCCTCAATCTTTCCCAGCATCAGGGTCTTTTCAAATGAGTCAGCTCTTCGCATGAGGTGGCCAAGGTATTGGAGTTTCAGCTTCAGCATCAGTCCTTCCAATAAACACCCAGGACTGATCTCCTTTAGGATGGACTGGTTGGATCTCCTTGCAGTCCAAGGGACTCTCATGAGTCTTCTCCAACACCACAGTTCAAAACTATCAGTTCTTCAGCACTCAGATTTCTTTATAGTCCAACTCTCACATCCATACATGACCACAGGAAAAACCACAGCCTTGACTAAACAAACCCTTATTGACAAAGTCATGTCTCTATTTTTTATATGCTGTCTAGGTTGGTCATACCTTTCCGTCCAAGGAGTAAGCATCTTTTAATTTCATGGTGGCAGTCACCATCTGCAGTGATTTTGGAGCCCCCAAAAATAAAATCAGCCACTGTTTTCCCATCTATTCGCCATGAAGTGATGGGAACGAATGCCATGATCTTCATTTTCTGAATGTTGAGCTTTAAGCCAACTTTTTCACTCTCCTCTTTCACTTTCATCAAGAGGCTCTTTAGTTCTTCTTCACTGTCTGCCATAAGGGTAGTGTCATCTGCATATCTGAGGTTATTGATATTCCTCCCGGCAATCTTAATTCCACTTTGTGCCTCTTCACTCCATCCAATTACTCCTCCCCTTTCCTCTGGTAGGGGCTTCTGAAGTGGCTTAGTAGCAAAGAATCCTCCTGCCAATGCAGGGGACAACAGGAGACCCGGATTCAATCCCTGGATCAGGAAGATCCCTAGAGGAGGAAATAGCAACCCACTCCAGTATTCTTGCCTGGAAAATCCCATGGACAGAGAAGCCTGGCAGGCTACAGTCCAGAGAGTCACAAAGAGTGGGACATGACTGAGCAACTGAGGGCACACACACACAATCCTCTGGTAACCACAAATCTGATCTCTTTTTCTATGAGCTTGTTTGTTTG
The DNA here is from genome assembly GCA_006410675.1 of Oreotragus oreotragus. Classification (NCBI taxonomy): domain Eukaryota; kingdom Metazoa; phylum Chordata; class Mammalia; order Artiodactyla; family Bovidae; genus Oreotragus; species Oreotragus oreotragus. The sequence continues at coordinate 597,256 of SJYX01024461.1, read as the reverse complement.
TTTTTGAAGTATAATTGATCTACAACACTATGTTAGTTCCTGGTGTACAACATAGTGATTCAATATCTCTATACATTTCAAAACTATCACCATACAGTCAAGTTGTCAACTGTCACCATACAAAGATACTACCTAATTGCTGACTATATTCCCTGCATTGTACATTTCATTCAGGTATTTTTGTTCATATTTAGGTTGCCAGTAATCTATCTGGAACTTATTTTTGGTGTTTGGAATAGAATAAGAGTCAAACTGTATTTTTTTTTCCATATAAAGGGCCAACTGTCTTTCATAATAGCCCCACTGAGATGCTATTTCTGTCACCTACCAAATTCCATTATTTATGCAGTTTCTATGCTTTCCTATTTCACTCTTTAATTGGCCACTCCTTGCACCTATACTATCTTAACTATTACTGATGAATAATGTGATATATATATATATTTGATAGGACAAATAAATGATCCTGCCTATTATTCTTAAAATTAATCTTGGCTATTTTGAACCCCCTATCTTTTCCAAATTAATTAAAAAAAATTTTTTTTATTCTGAAACTAGTTTTATTCAATTAAAATATATCCTGTATATCTTTTCATACTAATCCTAATATTTTATTTTTATTTTATTTTATTTTTTGTATTTATTTTTTTACACGAACTCCCAAACATGAACCCCCCTCCCACCTCCCACCCCACATCTTCCCTCCAGATCATCCCCATACACCAGCCCCAAGCATCCTGCATCCTGCATTGAACATAGACTGGCAATTCATTTCTTACATGATAGTATACATATTTCAATGCTATTCTCCCAAATCATCCCTCCCTCTCCCTCTCCCTCTCCTTCTCCCTCAGAGTCCATAAGTCCGCTCTACACATCTGTATCTCTTTTGCTGTCTTGCATACAGGGTCCTCATTACCATCTTTCTAAATTCCATATATATGTGTTAGTATACTGTATTGGTGTTTTTCTTTCTGGCTTACTTCACTCTGTATAATTGGTTCCAGTTTCATCCATCTTATTAGAACTGATTCAAATGTATTCTTTTTAATGGCTGAGTAATACTCCATTGTGTATATATACCACAGCTTTCTTATCCATTCATCCGCTGATGGACATCTAGGTTGTTTCCATGTCCTGGCTATTATAAACAGTGCTGCAATGAACATTGGGGTACATGTGTCTCTTTCTATTCTGGTTTCCTCGGTGTGTATGCCCAGCAGTGGGATTGCTGGGTCATAAGGCAGTTCTATTTGCAATTTCTTAAGGAATCTCCACACTGTTCTCCATAGTGGCTGTACTAGTTTGCATTCCCACCAACAGTGTAAAAGGGTTCCCTTTTCTCCACACCCTCTCCAGCATTTATTGCTTGCAGACTTTTGGATCGCAGCCATTCTGACTGGTGTGAAGTGGTATCTCATTGTGGTCTTGATTTGCATTTCTCTGATAATGAGTGACGTTGAGCATCTTTTCATGTGTTTGTTAGCCATCCGTATGTCTTCTTTGGAGAAATGTCTATTTAGTTCTTTGGCCCATTTTTTGATTGGGTCGTTTATTTTTCTGGAATTGAGCTGTATAAGTTGCTTGTATATTTTTGAGATTAGTTGTTTGTCAGTTGCTTCATTTGCTATTATTTTCTCCCATTCAGAGGGTTGTCTTTTCACCTTGCTTATAGTTTCCTTTGTTGTGCAGAAGCTTTTAATTTTAATTAGATCCCATTTGTTTATATTTGCTTTTATTTCCAGTATTCTGGGAGGCGGATCATTGAGGATCCTGCTGTGATTTATGTCGGAGAGTGTTTTGCCTATGTTCTCCTCTAGGAGTTTTATAGTTTCTGGTCTTACATTTAGATCTTTAATCCATTTTGAGTTTATTTTTGTGTGTGGTGTTAGAAAGTGATCTAGTTTCATTCTTTTACAAGTGGTTGACCAGTTTTCCCAGCACCACTTGTTAAAGAGATTGTCTTTACTCCATTGTATATTCTTGCCTCCTTTGTCAAAGATAAGGTGTCCATATGTGTGTGGATTTATCTCTGGGCTTTCTATTTTGTTCCATTGATCTATATTTCTGTCTTTGTGCCAGTACCACACTGTCTTGATGACTGTGGCTTTGTAGTAGAGCCTGAAGTCAGGTAAGTTGATTCCTCCAGTTCCATTCTTCTTTCTCAAAATTGCTTTGGCTATTCGAGGTTTTTTGTATTTCCATACAAATCTTGAAATTATTTGTTCTAGTTCTGTGAAAAATACCGCTGGTAGCTTGATAGGGATTGCATTGAATCTGTAGATTGCTTTGGGTAATATATTCATTTTCACTATATTGATTCTTCCAATCCATGAACATGGTATATTTCTCCATCTATTAGTGTCCTCTTTGATTTCTTTCATCAGTGTTTTATAGTTTTCTATATATAAGTCTTTAGTTTCTTTAGGTAGATATATTCCTAAGTATTTTATTCTTTTCGTTGCAATGGTGAATGGAATTGTTTCCTTAATTTCGTTTTCTACTTTCTCATTATTAGTGTATAGGAATGCAAGGGATTTCTGTGTGTTGATTTTATATCCTGCAACTTTACTATATTCATTGATTAGCTCTAGTAATTTTCTGGTGGAGTCTTTAGGGTTTTCTATGTAGAGGATCATGTCATCTGCAAACAGTGAGAGTTTTACTTCTTCTTTTCCAATTTGGATTCCTTTTATTTGTTTTTCTGCTCTGATTGCTGTGGCCAAAACTTCCAGAACTATGTTGAATAGCAGCGGTGAAAGTGGACATCCTTGTCTTGTTCCTGACTTTAGGGGAAATGCTTTCAATTTTTCACCATTGAGGATAATGTTTGCTGTGGGTTTGTCATATATAGCTTTTATTATGTTGAGGTATGTTCCTTCTATTCCTGCTTTCTGGAGAATTTTTATCATAAATGGATGTTGAATTTTATCAAAGGCCTTCTCTGCATCTATTGAGATAATCATATGACATTTATTTTTCAATTTGTTAATGTGGTGAATTACATTGATTGATTTGCGAATATTGAATGAGTCGTCATGTTCTACCTTCACCCTCCTCCTTGCAAAAGACCAAAGATTCTGTAAGCATTTTGCCCAAAATTTTACTAATTTGGGGAAGACCAAAATATTTACAGTACTGAGTATTTTCATCTAAAAAATCTCTCTCCATCTTTTATGTCCTTCGAGAAAGTTTTTACCATTTTCCTCGTAAAGAATTTACTTACATTCTCTTAGACTTATTCCCAAGTATCGTATATTTTAATTGCTATTTATCTTGTATCCAGCTACTTTTAAGAATTCATATTAACCCTAATAGCTTATCTGTGGACAGTCTTGACAGTTTTGTTTCTTCCTTTATATCTTTTTTGGTTTTAATCTTATTAAAGTGTCTAAGATTGCAAAATGTTGAATCAAAGTGGTGATAGTAGAGACCATTGTCTTCCTCCTACATTTAAGAGGAAATGCTTCAGGTATCTCACATGGAAGTATGATGTTTACTGTAGGCTTCTGTCGGCCTTCATTTTCAAAATGCACACAGTTGTTACTGCTATTAACTGTATATGAGTTCATCTGAAAATTTTATAGTAACCAGACTCTTTCACACTTGACAAAGTCATTGCTTCCTTTAATCTGTGGCTGGATTTACAGTCTTCTTCTATTTATAGCTGTACCCTTTATTCATTACCCTCACACAGAATGAATTACTGCCTCACCAATTCTTATTCTACCTTTTAAGATCGTTTATGTCATCACAGTCATAAATTTCATTTAAACTTTTTCTACAACCTCGTGTTGCAATGTTTCTTTTGCTTTGCCTGCTTATAGCTGCCAGGATTGGATTATACTTCAAAGGAGGCCAACTTCCATGCCAGGCCACCATGGAGACACTAAAGAAGTAGTAATGCGAAGACTGCTGCTCCCATGGAAACAAAACAAGAGCGGGTTACCTCACACACACTAGACCAATAATTAAACAGTTTACTTCAGTTCCCCATCTACCTCTTAGCTCCTATCAACTGTTTTGAGGACTGTCACATGGCATTGTTTTTGCTATTGTGTATCCTCAGTCATGTCCGACTCTTTGTGACCCCATGGACTGTAGCCTTCCAGGCTCCCCTGTCCATGGAATTTTCCAGGCAACAATACTGGAGTGGGTTGCCATTTCCTACTCTGGGGCATATTCCCAACCCAGTTATATGGCATAACCTTATTGAAAACTAACATACCATCTTATTCCCTCAGACCATGTGAATCCTAAGGCTGGACACAATGTTTTTCATGTCCAGTTAGAAATATGCCCTGGATATTTATTCTGTTGAACTGGAGGCTGTCAAAGATTTAAAAAATACCTGTTCTAACAGTTTCTTTACAGGTGAGTTAACTGAGGTCAAAATAAGTGATTTGTACAAGGTCACACTAGTGCAAAGCAGAACCCTGTGCCCACAGCTTCTTTCACTGTAAAATGACTGAAAATTATGTATTCATGGGCCTCTAGAAGGTAACATATGTCTGCACAGATAGAATTCAGCCTGGAGTAAACTGTCATTTGCAAGACATACTGATCTTATATGAAGTATTAGGATTCTTCAATATCATACTATATGACACTTGAGCACTAAGTCACATCATGTCTGGGAATGCCAACTACAAGCAACACCCTCATAAAACTCTGCAGTTTTAACTAATAAAAGCAAAATCAAAACATGAGCTCATATTTTGTATTGGACTGCAAGGAGGTCAAATCAGTCAATCCCTAAAGTCAACTCAACTGGATGTAACATTTCCTCAGATGAATCCAGAATCACACTGACTGTGGCATAGGCAGCAATATTAACCAATCTATACAAAAAAGCATATCAATACCTAAGTAGGAACATAGCGGGGGGAGAGGGGCTGTGAAAGTAAGTAATCAGAAAAGCAGGATAGATAAAGTGGATCTAAAATTTTCCAAGGGAAGGATACACAGAGTCTGGAGAATGCAAACAACTAGGAGAGGCGTCTCTTCTGTGGTTTACCTGCTAACTCAGGTAAACTACTCTTAAAGACATTTACCTCATTTTACCCAAATCTTAAATCTTCTGATGACATTCCATTTCCTAGGTTCTTCCAAAAAAGCAGAAAAATGCTCAGGACAGAATTCCCAAGTATTTCAGTGATTAGAATCTAACCAAAGCTATGACCAACCTAGACAGCATATTAAAAAGCAGAGACATTGCTTTGCTGACAAAGGTCCATCGAGTCAAAGCTATAGTTTTTCCAGTAGTCTGTGGATGTGAGAGTTGGACTATAAAGAAAGCTGAGTGCCAAAGAATTGATGGTTTTGAACTGTGGTGCTAGAGAAGATTCTTGAGAGTCCCTTCGACAGCAAGGAGATCAAATCAGTCAATCCTAAAGGAAATCAGTCCTGAATATGCACTGGAAGGACTGATGCTGAAGCTGAAGCTCTAATACTTTAGCCACGTGATGCAAAGAGCCAACTCATTAGAAAAGACCCTAATGCTAGGAAAAACTGAAGGCAGGAGAAGGGGATGACAGAGGACAAGATGGTTGGCTCGCATCACTGACTCAATGGAGATGAGTTTGGGCAAGTTCTGGGGGAGAGTGAAAGACAGGGAAGACTGACGTGCTGTAGTCCATAGGGCTGCAAAGAGCTGGACACAACTGAGTGACTGAACAACAGCTACAAATCACCAGGCTGACCTTCTGGTTTACCTTTCAGTCTCCTAGGTCTGATCAACTTAGGGTTTCAGGGCTACCAGGGTGAAACATGATTGACATCACCAAGGAAATGTTACCTGTTAAGGCTGACTCCTGGTCAATTTGCAGGTCTTTGCTGGAATGCCCAACATCATACTTCGCTACTAAACCTACTGCCTAAACATGTCTTGAACAAAGCCCTTTTAGGACTTCCCTGGTGGTCCAGTGGTTAGAAACGTGCCTGCCAATGCAGGGGACAAGGGTTTGATCCCTGTCTGGGAAGATTCCACATGTCGAGCTCATCGACCACAACTGTTGAGCCAGTGCTCTCGAGCCCACACGAGCCACAGCTACAGAAACCTGCATGCCTAGAACCTGTGCTCCACAGCAAGACAAGCCGCTGCAACGAGAAGCCTGAGCACTGCAGCTGGAGACTAGCCTCTGCTTATCTCAACTAGAGAAAGCTGCACAGCAATCAAGACCCCAAAAGCCAAAAATTAATTAATTAAAAAATACAGAACACACAATGATTCAAAAATGCAGACAAAAAAAAACCAAAAAAGACTTTTCAAAGATTCAAAACATATCTGGTAAAGGCATTAAGAAAGGTTAATGTTCTCTTTACATGAACTGAATATACTCTTTAATCAGTTCTTGGAGTGAAATGGCTATAGCTCACTGGTCCTCTCCAAGGGGCACCTTCACCAACACTGCTGTATCCCACAGGACCAAACCAGGGACATGCAATGGCACATTTCAATTTACACAGAAACATTCTCTATGTTTTTGCTCCTACTTTTTTCATTTTTGACTTCATGAATGTGGAAATGAGAAATAAGAAATGTGACTCCTCAAAGAAAAATAGTAATTACATTCATTTGAAGCATCTAAGCATCTGTCTGCTTGTTTGATGACTAAAATATGCTAATAAAGTTCCTTTCCCAGTAAATGCAGACTACTTTCCAAAGCTTTTTTCAGCCTTATCAATACTTAGACTCACCAAAACACATTCTTCTTCTTCTTTTTTTTTTTTTTAAACCAGTTCTCCTGCAATAAACAAGAAGCATCAGTAGCCACTTTGTCTTTCTGAGTTGGTGTCTAAGAGCCACTGAGAGAGATCGGGACTCTATTTTTATTCCTGTACCTCTGCCAAGACTCTATTCTTAGCCTGATACCACAAATATTCTCTCTAGGAATGTCCTGTGAAAGAAGATGATGCTGTTGAGGCTGGGATCAGGATCCTGAGTAGGATCATCATTCCTGGAGTTAGCTCTGATTAAAGGTCTGCGTCACTACCATCACCATGGAGGGTTTCTAGTCATCACTGCATGAATCTTAGCTTTGACCAAATGCTCTCAGGGAATCAGCTGGACACTTTGAAAACATTCTAGATCTTTACCACTTCCTTTGCAAAGACAGCACTAACCAGGAACACAGAATGACTGTCCCAGAGTCAGTCATCCTGCTTTTCTCACACTTAAAATTCTGCGTAAATATGACAGAAAGGAGAAACCACTTATTCTATAAATGTAGCCCTCCAAGGTGGCCCAGGTAATTCTGCACACACTAGGCAGGAGAGCCCTAGTTCCCCAGAACAAGGTTTGAAATCAATACCAGTGGAGGTCCATGCCTTAAAAGCAACACTATAAACCTAAGTAGCCAACAAGCTGTCATGTGACTTATCTAACAGAATGATGAAATGATCAGGTTATTAGCTTTAAAAGTTATAACCATGATACTAATAGCTAACACTTATTGAGTGCTTACCAAATGGTAGGCTTTTTATAAGCACCATCACATTTAATATCCTAGTGACCATATAAAATATTGGGTTGGCCAAAAAGTTTGTTACGGTTTTTCCCATAGCATCCTTCAGAAAAACCCAAACAAACATTTTTGCCAATTTGATACTATTATCTTTTATAGATGAAGAAACAAAGTAACCCTGTCAATGTCACCCAAAGTGGTTAGAGTAGTCATTTAACCTTAAGGCTATATTAGTCGGCTTTCTAAGTTTTGCATGCTACTCAAAAAAAAAAAGCAAGAAAAGTATCAAACTTACATTAGTTGGATTTCATGAGTTAAATCTCAATCTTATAATCTACAAGCAAGTTACTTACATTTTTATATTTTTCCCTTGTAGCATGTCTTCCAACTTCACGTTCTCATTCATGGTAATTAAATAGGACAAGAAAACATCTTATAAATATGCATTCAGCAAAGTACTTACGTAGTCAATGGGCTTCAGGGATTTGACTCTAGACGTTGGGCAGCCGCAGGAAGTAAGGTCAGCATAGAGGCCTTCTTCTAACACACACTGATTAGTGGAAACACCCTCTTGGTAATACAGGAGCCAGCTGAAAAAACAAGCAGGGAAACTTTGAGTGAAACTGTATCAGTTGGCAGTTGGACTCAGTATCAATGCAGAGGGAAAAAGGCTAGGAATAGGATATAAAAGTCCTGGTGCTGATCAGCAGCAAATATTCCAAGTCGATTAAAAAAAAAAAAAAAGAGCTGCCACTATCACTTACTGACTGCTTACTATGTGCCACACTGGGTACTCCATGTGTGCTCTTTTACTGCGTACTCATTAACTTATGAGGGAGAAACATGTCCTTACTTTTATAGACAACACAACTAAGGATTAAAAAAGTTAGGTGATTTGCCCAAGATTCCCCTAACTATTAAATGACAGCTGAGAACTGACGTTAAGATATGTGCTATAAGCTAACCATTAACTTAATTTGGTGCTTTCAAGTATAAAAACCCGGGATTAAATTACAGTAGTTATTAAGTGCTTCAACAGATCAGAAGTTCTTGTTGAGAGAATAAAAAATTTTACCCTTATTTAATAATGAGCTTGCTTTCAGTCTAGAAGCTAGACTCCTAAAATCACACACAAATATTTAAAACCTGTCATCTACATAGCTGATAGCTAGCAGAGATTTTTAAAAGGAAATGAATCCTTTAGATTCTTTCACAGCAAATTCTCCTCAGTAGGGCACTCATCAAAACTTTCGTTAAAACATGGCATTTTGGCAAGAAGGAGCCCAAGGGAGAAATTATATTGACTGTTATTACTTTAGCTTTGGTGAGTTTAACTTCTAGCCCTATATTTTAAGATCACCAGAACTGTAGTATAGCTAGACAAGGTGAACGTCAGATATCCACAGAGATGCTCCATAACACAATTTACTGCCACGTCTTCTGTGTGATAAGCATTTATTTTTTTATTTTTATTTTTTTACGTGGTCCACTTTTTAAAAATTATTGACTTTGGTACAATATTGCTTCTGTTTCATGTTTTGGTTTTTTGGCAGTAAGATATGTGGGATCTTAGCTTCCTGACCAGGGATCAAACCCACATCCCTGTATTAGGAGGTGAAGACTTAACCACTGGAATGCAAGGGAGCTCTCTGTAATTAGCACTTTATAGCCAATATTTATGACAAAATTTCAATGTGTTGGGCATGCAGCTAAGCCCTTACATGGTTTTTTTAGTTCTTATAAATAGAATCCTTTGAGGTAGGTACTGTTATTATCCCAGCTACAGAGGAGGATTCTGTGGACAGAGGAGCTTGGTGGGCTACAATCCATGGGGTCACAAAGAGTAGGACACCACGGAGTGACTAACACACAGAGGAGGAAACTGAGGTTCATAGAAATGGTCCCATTTGTTTAAGATTACATAGCTAGGAAGTGGTGACCTGGGCTCAAATCCAGATCTCTAAAGCATTTGCAATCATAAGCAATCACCATAGTTCCTGTATCCTCTCATTAAAACTATTGTTTAATAAATCACACATAAATATGAATAAAATATATAAGTAAAATGTACATTTTGTATGTAGATAGCCCTCCATGTCTACTGGTTTCCTACCTACAGATACGAAGGCCTGACTATACTAAGCTACTTTACATAAGGCACTTGAGCATCCATGGATTTTGGTATATGTGGCAGTTTCTGAAACCAATTCCTCACAGATACCAAGGGACAAATGTGTACATAAATTATACATATATATATATATATATACACACACACACACATATACTATATATATATAAATAATATATATTTGTTTGTAAGTAAATAACATTTCTAACATGAAGCNACGCGCGGCGGGACGCTCCTGCCCGATTCTGAAAGCACCGCAGCCCGCGCCTGCCGCGCCTCCCTGCCCTGCCCCCACTGGGTAATGGCGGACGCAGGCGTTTGCGCTGCTTTTCCGCTGGGCGAGTTACTGTTGGGCTTGTCATCTGTTGGTTTTAATTGTTCATTTATTTTTCCTTCCTGTTATGTTGCCCTCTGTGTTTACAAGGCTCGCCACAGACTCGGCAGGGAGAGTGTTTCCTGGCGTTTGGAAACCTCTCTTCTTAAGCTTCCCTTCCCGGGACGGGCTTCCCTTCCCGGGACGGAGCTCCCTCCCCACCTCCTTTGTCTCTTTTTTTTTCCGGCTTTTATATTTTTTCCCCTACCTGCTTTTGAAGTCAGTGCTCTGTTTTTCTGGGTGCCTGATGTCCTCTGCCCGCATTCAGAAGTTGTTTTGTGGAGTTTGCTCAGCCTTGAGATGTTCTTTTGATGAATCTGTGAGGGAGAAAGTGGTGTCCCCGTCCTATTCTTCCGCCGCTTTTCAGAATTCTATAGTTTTCTTAAAAAAAAAAAGCATTTAAAATAATGTGAGGTGACAATTTGGAAAATCAACCCCCCCCTTCCCATTACGATTTATTTTTGATTCTGTTTGTTCTTTTTGTTTGTTTGGTGACTTTGTTGAACTAATTCTTTAAAGTTTCTGTTCTTTGGCATGTCTTATTGCTGTTCTATTAACATAAGAGTCAGCTAATTGTTGTGAACAGATTTCCTTAGATGTCTACAAGCAATAAGTCTGCCTGGCTTTGTCAAGGGGCTCTATATGCATGTTTGTGTATGCCTTAAACATTCAGATAAGTGACTGACACATATGCTTTATAATTCACTTCCTACTTGTTCAGGGTCTTAAACTTAGTCAAGGATAATGGTAGAACTTTTTAAGATGAGTATGTGGAAATGTCTGGGCATGAATGGAGCCCTACCTATGAGATGAAATTCCCAGGAACATGTTGAAGTTTTGAAGTTCCTATGTACAGTTCATTCTCCCCCTGTTCAAGCTTTTTGGTTAGTTTTTCCCTCAGCTGTTATCCTCTGTCTCAGAAAGCTGCACGATTAAACATTTTCCTTTAACTGCTTTTGACAGCCTCCAGAGAAAAGTTTTTTCATATGAGGTCAGTTCTGAGTAAAGGAAAATAAAAACACTGTTTCACCTGGGACTTCCAGAAAAATGCTAGACAGATAAACAATACCAGTCCTCTGAGATGAGGTTTTGAAGGAACTCAAACCCTATTTTACCACCTTCAGAGGCTGTGAGGCTGCTGGTTTTCACTGTGATAGCATGATGTTGATTAACAAGGTCACCACAGAGCTGAAGAGCAGGAGAGAGGAGTAGAGCAAGTTTGGACACCACAAATCCCACATGTTTTTACCAGGAATCAACCATTTTTCTTATATAAACAGTCTTGAAGTTTTGCAAGTTTTTAGTTTACTTCCAGCACCCTAAGAAATTTGATTATGAAAATTTGTTCCAGTTGTTTGTTACCTTTATGAAGAAGTGGATTTTGGAAATTTTTACTCTTGCCATTATCAAGTCATTCAGAGATGCCATTTTTAATATCTCATTTCCTCTATGCAACTAAATTGTTCTCAGTAATAATAGTAATAATCATTCTTTTCTTTTTCCACTTTTAAAACAATTATTACCAATTTTAAAATAATATCTGTCTCTTATACACATCTAGATGTGTATAAGAGACAGTTGTTTGGTTGAACTCTCCTTTAAAGCTGTCAGTCCTGGACTTTTATTTGCCGGGATTGTGTTTACTATTTCAGTGANTAGTAATAATCATTCTTTTCTTTTTCCACTTTTAAAACAATTATTACCAATTTTAAAATAATATATCTCAGTTGTAGGGACAATATGTACATTTAGCAAAATAATTTTCTGTATGAACTAAAACTTGAATTTACCAAATAAAAATATTACATATTACATTGTGTTTTACCATCTTAAATACAAATATCACAAATATTCATATAGAATTATAGAACTGAAGTTACTCAAGTGGTGTTCCTTCAGTTTTATAATCAGTGTGCTATTATTGTTTATTTTGAATATATCCTTTTAGTGCAGAAATATGACATGCCAAAGCATTTGGAGACTTAAAGTTTTGCAAGTGAACTTTAGCTAGTCTGCCTTGTGAACTTACTTGGGTCCTTACAAACAGAACACATTTAGCCAAATTTGTCAGAAGCTGAAGCTATTAAGTAGTGTTCTACAATTAACCTCTATGAGAAATATAATGTTCATTAAAGAGTAAAAACCAAATGTGTATTTATTTGGATCTCATATATATGCTATTGTAACTCAATAATACCTGCAATGATCCTTTGTACCAGCATTCTTCAAAATGTACACCTTCATTGCCTGAGTGTGGGGTGGGCTTCTTCCCGTCCTGGCCCCTGGTGTGCCACCTAAATTGTGCTCACCTTTTCTTCTTCTGAACATAGTGTGGGCATGCTGTCTCTTACCTGAGACTTTCTACCTGCCCTCATCTCTGCACGTTCTTGTCTTCTCTTTATTATAGTCTTTCTTTATCCAGTTCCATCTAGTCTTTTATGTTTTTGCTAAGGTATCACACCGTGAAAGAAATGTTCTTGACACCCCCATCCCGACCCCTAATCTATCTATGCTCTAGTAACAGATGTCTTATACATACCTGTATTCTAGCACTTACTATATTGTCTGTGTGCTTATCATTTTTTTGAAAGCTTTAAGTAATTCTGATTTAGTTCTGTTAACAACAACTAGTGTATCGGTAATGCAATCATTATTTTTTGAAAGAAGGATGGGAAAAGAATCACTATTGCTCACTGAAACAATTTTATAGCCAGACAATGCAGAAGGATTAGAGTAGTTAACGTAGTCAAACATTGGTGGCCAGTGTACAGACCTATTTCTATTCTTTCAGTATATATTTATTCCCAAAGTGTGAGTTTAACACTGAAAGGCATTTCTCAGAGTGTGAGCAATAACTTCACTAAGAAAATATTTCTTCATAAAATGCATAAGACACATGGAATTTTTTTTATAACTGCTATGACAGTAGACAAGAGTGCTGCACTAGAAATATGAGAAGATTAGTCAAAGATGGACCATTAAGTGGAACACAGTTTGAATTATCTAAGGCTGATGACATGAATGTCTTAGAATTAAAACAATAGGTAATACATTGTGTGACCTTGATGAGCTATTGATATTTGTTTGCGTGCATGCTCAGTCATGTCCAGCTCTTTGTGACCCCAAGGACTGCAGCATGCCAGGCTACTCTGTCCATGGGATTCCCCAGGCAAGAATACTGGAGTGGGTTGTGATTTCTTTCTACAAGGGATCTGCTTGATTCAGGGATTGAACCTGCATCTTCTACATTGCCAGGTGGATTCTTCACCGCTGAGTCACCAGGGCTATTATCATAGTCTTATGTTAACTTACAACAAAGCACTTATACTATTTTATTTAGATTATCAAAATGTGTAAAATATGTGAAATATATGTAAGAATCTAAATACCTATAATTTAATGGTTAATATGCTATCATTTTTCCTATTTTCATTTCTATTTTCCTCTTTATAACCAGTTCGTATATATTTGAATTTTTATCTATAGTTATAGTAGATGCTTGTAATCACTTTAACAACATTTTTATTTTACATGTCATTTTGCACTACTGCAATACTTGGATTTTTCTAGAGCACGTAATATTCTTAAAAAATGGTATTTTATTGTTATTCAGTTTAGTTCAGCTCAGTCAAAGGCTTTGGCATAGTCAATAAAGCAGAAATAGATGTTTTCTGGAACTCTCTTGCTTTTTCGATGAGCCAGTGGATGTTGGCAATTTGATCTCTGGTTCCTCTGCCTTTTCTAATCTCTTCAACCATTTCCCCCTTTTTTACGGGTTGTTTCCTTTTTTGAAAATTTTGCTAGTAGAAGCAATTATAATTTTAGGATACATTTTGCTTTTATCTCAGATTTTTAATGGTAAATTCTTTAAAGTGATATTTTTTATTTTTTGAATGTTATTAAAAGCATTTTATTACTCTTGGGAAACAGCCTAATTGCAAGCAAAACAGTTTGTATCAATTAAACAAAATTATAAAATATCTGATTTAAATTTTATGTCCTTGTGATTTGCCCCCTAATCTCACTCGACCCTTTTTTTTTCAGTGTCATTTACTCCTTTCTCAGGACTTTAAACATTAAAATAATTTACCATTTAGTCCTTAAAATAATGAAGACTGGTTCTTCATTGTTAGCATTTTTTCCAAGTTATCTCAACAATTGAACGGTTTTGTATGCTCAACCTTGTACGTAGTCACTCAGTCTTGTCTGACTGTTTGCTCCCCCCGTGGACTGTAGCCCGTCAGGCTCCTCTCCATGGGGATTCTGCAGGCAACAGTCCTGGAGTGGGATGCCATGCCCTCCTCCAGGGGATCTTCCCAACCCAGGGATCAGATCCAGGTTTCTCACATTACAGCTGGATTCTTTACCATCTGAGCCACCAGGGAAGCCCAAATTATGGTCTAATCTCATGTGTGCTAAGTCACTTCAGCCATGTTCAACTCTTTGTGACCCCACGGACTGGAGCCTATCAGGCTTCTCTGTCCATAAGATCCTCCAGGCAAGAATACTGGAGTGGGTTGACATTTCCTCTTCCAGAGAATCTTCCCAACCCAGGGATCGAACCTGCATCTCTTGTGTTTCCTGAATTGGCAGGCAGGTTCTTTACCACTGAGCCACCGGGGAAGCCCTAAACCTTGGCGACTCCTAAATGTATATTTCAAATTCTGACTTCTAACAATGAACTTCATGCAATTCTCTATGAGATCTACTCAATGTCTAGTATATGTCTAAATTTTAAGATTTCCAAAACCCGGCTCCTCTTTTTCACCTACACTCAAATCTACTTTGTCCCAGTTATTCCAATTCCAGTAAATAACACATTTAAACTTTAAAAGGCATGTGAGTTAAAAACTTGTTATCTTTTAATAATCCCCCCCCCACATTTATAGGTAGTCCATCACAAAGCAAATGCTCTTAGCTTTAACTTCAGACTTTTCTTCATTAACCAATTTCTGCAATAGTCTTTGTCACCACCCATGAATTTTCACCACCTTCACTCACCTTTCCCACTGCAGTAGATCCTAGTTGTCTTTTTACTTCAGCCCTGGTCATCTGTCTCATAATGTAAACACACAAAATTTTTCTACCTCACTATGTGATTGAGACTAAAATACGATTGTTGGAAACTTCCAAGGCTAGCTTTTCTCATAAAGAGGAAAATTTAAATTTTCACTGTTGAACAACATATCACAGGTTCCAAGTTTACTGTAATAACCTTGCTATCACACACACACGCACTTCTACCCTAGGCTCTTCAGGTATTACAGAAAACAATTTTAAAGAATCTTGTTGGCTGCACAAATTACTTTATGGAAAACTGGCATCTTTACATTATTAATTTTTACTATTCTAGAATAAGCTATATGTATTTCTTTTTTTTTTCTTTTATAAATATGTCCTATAGGGAAATTGTGTTGATTTTTCCACACATGAGTCTGTATATTTCTTATATTTCTCTCCATATTTTGTTGTATTTGTTGTTATCTCTAACTTTTGGTCTTATTCTTAATGAGCACTCATTTTCAGAGAAGGGAATGGCAAGCCACTTCAGTATTTTTGCCTTGAGAACCCCATGAACAGTATGAAAAGGCAAAATGATAGGATACCAAAAGAGAAACTCCCCAGGTCAGTAGGTGCCTAATATGCTACTGGAGTTCAGTAGAGAAATAACTCCAGAAAGAATGAAGGGATGGAGCCAAAGCAAAAAAATACCCAGTAGTGCATGTGACTGGTGATAGAAGCTAGGTCCGATGCTGTAAAGAGCAATACTGCAAAGGAACCTGGAATGTCAGGTCCATGAATCAAGGCAAATTAGAAGTGGTCAAACAAGATGACAAGAATAAACGTTGACATTCTAGGAATCAGATGTGTATAAGAGACAGTCTTACCTCTCTGTGCTCCACCATCCTCATCTATAAAACAGGTCAATAAAACAGGGCCCAGCTCCTAGGTGAAGACCTACATGAAATAACCCAGCGTACTAAATTTTGTATGTGAGAATGCTCAACAAGTGCCAGCTGTCATCATAGAATCACAGGCGAAGCACGTGCCAGGTGCTCCTATATCCTGGGTTCACATCAGTCACATACTAACCAGCAAGGCTGGGGCGCCTGTTCCACTCGAGAGGAGCTGCCAAGGTGCTGAGGCAGCGGAAGAGCTGTTTCTCATTACTGACCACCTCTTAGCCTTCTCCTGCTCTCCCAGAAAGGTTTAGGGGAGGCCCGAGATGGGAGTGAGGGTGGGCTGAAGATTACAGCTGCATCAGGCCTGGCCTGGGGTGCCTTCTGCTGTCTGGATCATGGAGGTGGTAGTGGTGGTTGTGAGAGTGTGGGAGTGCAGGGTTAGAGATGCACCCAGCCCAGGCTGAGCTGGCTGATCCTGCTTTTCTCCTGCTCATCCCACCTCTCAGTGCAGGTGGAAAGGAACTAGTCCCCCATCTTTTCTGTCTTCTTACCTGCCAGGTGCGTATAGAGCTGGGGGCAGTCATACCTATTCCAACTCCAAAAGGCTTCGTGACTTGAAGTCCAAGATGACACAGTCAGGGTTGTCCAGGAGACCAGCATACAGAAAGTGCAACATTCCCCTCCCCTGGGCCTCAAGTCAAGAAAGTCCCTTTACTACCCTTGCACTGTCATCAAGATCTGTTTGCCCTTCACTGTAGTAAGTAAAGCTGAATTGCTGGGTGAGGTAAATTTAGAATCCTGGACCCTCTCTTCTAAGTCTCACCAGTTACATGGAGCCTGAAGTTCTTCACTCCCTCCACTCCTCTTTGCTGAAATCTCTTGGTTTATGCTCAGGTTTGGCCACCTCATGCAAAGAGCTGACTCACTGGAAAAGACTCTGATGCTGGGAGGGATTGGGGGCAGGAGAAGGGGACGACCGAGGATGAGGTGGCTGGATGGCATCACTGACTCGATGGACCTGAGTCTGAGTGAACTCCGGGAGATGGTGATGGACAGGGAGGCCTGGCATGCTGCAATTCATGGGGTCGCAGAGTCGGACACGACTGAGCGACTGAACTGAACTCAACTGTGCAGTGCACAGCCCACATAACTGCACAAAATAACCGAAGACCACCGCTGGAGGAGGAGCCTTTTGGGAGTGGAGATGCTGAATCGACCCTCCTGTATCTGGGGACCTCAATCTTTCCTCTGGCACTTCAGGGGTCCTGTTTATTGTTAAACAAACTAACCCTAACTGGTCCCAGTCTCTTCCAACTTCTGCCCCAAATCTCCTGCAGTCAAATGCCCTGAAGGAGTAATTTACCTTTCAGGGTCCCTCATTTCCCTCTCTCACTGGCCCCGGGCTTCCCTCCAGATGGTTCCACCATCTCCCTTGGCTCCCACCCTCCCTCTCTGTTGCTTTCGATGGCCATCAGTAATCTCTCCTCACACTGTGGGAGCACTCCGGGGAGTCTACTTCTCATCCTCCTCCCACCTCAGGAACACGGTCTTCCCTTCCCAAGCGATGACTGAGTGAGTCTCCGCAATGTAGCCCGACTACCCTCACTCCAGTCTTGTGATCTACTTCTGTCCATTTTAGTGAGGCGGGATGAAGCACCCCTCGGGCTGAGGGAGGGAACAGGGACCTTGTGCCTTGGGCTTCTCTCCCACCTGAGCTTCCCCTGGCCTCACTGTCCCCAGCCCTGCCCCAACTCCTTGCCAGCTTTTAACAAAGAAAAATGTCTTCTTCTGCCCCATTCCCTTACCCCTCAGCCACAGGTTTGGCCTGCCATACTTTTTAAAAGTTTGAATTAGTTGCTATCNTTGATAAATACTGATAAACACAGAGAATTAGATTGTGCAATAAGACTCATAGTAATCAGATAGAAAATAAGGATCATGTGCTACAAATACACATAAGACAAGTATTTTACAGTCACATACAAAACAGAAAGTAGTTTAGGCCCACCAACACATCTCCCTATAGATTCCTTTGCATCTTAAGATGATCTCTGGCTCAGATTAAAATATGACATATGTCACTCAGACATAAGCTGTTATTGTTTATGAAGAATATTATTTTAATCATGGAAATCTCCATTTTCATATGAAGTTATAGAACTTACTTGATATTTTGCAGTAAAGCATAAGCCACAAAACTATAGATTCACATGTACTAATCCTACTAAACAATCCAGAGAAACTAGGTACATACTGCAATGGCAATTCATAAAGAAGAGTTTGCTAGGGATCCGTCATTAGCATAGGCCATTTACAGTATCTTTTTTCCTTTATTTCCTAGAAAGTTTCTCTAAAAGAAGAGGATAGATGAAGGGTTTTCTGCTAAACTTTTCCTTTACAAAGACCTATTAACTTGTCCAGCACTTACTGTATCATAATTCTAGATTAATTCTCAAAATATCCTGATAAAATCTGTCATTGCTTTAGTTATCTTAATTACTTTCTTAAATTAGCAAACTGAGGCTCAGGGATATTTAGAGATTCATTCAAGGACAGAATCAGGATTGAGATACTAAACTCAGATACACATGATTTGAAAAACTGTCAAACATTTAAAAACATCTTAGACAAAATTAAGCTCAGGAAAAATGTGTATTCTAGAGGACAGAATAATGTTTAGGTCTTGGCTTTCTGAACATCTAACATATCTTCTCTAGGTGAATCCAACAAGAAGAGAGAAAAAAAGTAGACATAGATATGGGAAATGAGAAAAATGGAGAAACCAAGGAATGTGCAGAAATTCATATTTTAACAATTTAGTAATAACATACATTGTAGAATTAGAACAATATTGCATAGGGACCTGGAATGTAGGGTCCGTGAATCATGGGAAATTGCATGTGGTCAACCAGGAGATGATAAGAATGAACATTGACATCACAGGAATCAATGAACTAAAATGGATGGGAATGAGCAAATTTAATTCAGATGACTCTAATATCTACTACAAGGACAAAGATCCCTTAGAAGAAATTGAGTAGCCCTGTCAACAAAAGAGTCCAAAATTCAGCAGCTGGGTGCAACCTAAAAAAACAACGGAATGATCTCACGTCATTTCCAAAGCAAACATTCAACACCATAGTAATCTAAGCCTATGTCCCAACCACTGATGCCAGAGAAGCTGAAACTGACCCGTTCTACAAATTGAGTAGCCCTGTCAACAAAAGAGTCCAAAATTCAGTAGCTGGGTGCAACCTAAAAAAACAACAGAATGATCTCACGTCATTTCTAAAGCAAACATTCAACACCATAGTAATCTAAGCCTATGTCCCAGCCACTGATGCCAGAGAAGCTGAAATTGACCCGTTCTACAAAGACCTATTACACTGTCTAGAGCTAGCACCAAAAAAAAAAAAATGTCATTTTCATCAAAGAGGATTGGAATGTAAAAGTAGGAAATCAAGAGATATCCAGAATAACAGGCAAGTTTGATCTTGGAGTATAAAATGAAGCAAAAACTAACAGTTTTGTTAAGAGAACATTCTGAACAGAGAAGCAGCTTTTTCCACACAGCACAAGAGATGACTCTCCATGTGGGCCTCACCACATGGTCAATACTGAAATCAGATTGATTATGTTCTTTAAAGCTGAAGATGGAAAAGCTGTATACAGTCAGCGAAAACAAGACTGGGAGCTGACTGTGTCTTGGATCATGAGCTCCTTTTTGAAAATTTCAAGCTTAAATTGAAGGAAGTAGGGAAAATCATTAGGCCATTCAGGTATGACTTAAATCCCTTATGATTATACGCTGGTGGTGATAAATAGATTCAAGGGATTAGATTTGGTAGACAGAGTGTTTGAAAAACTATGGACAGAATTCATAACATTGTACAAGAGGCAGTGACCGAAACCATCCCAAAGAAAAATAAATACAAGAAGGCAAGTTGGTTGTCTGAGGAGGCTTTACAAATAGCTGAGGAAAGAAGAGAAGTTAAAGACGAGGTAGAAAGGGAAAGATATACCTAACTGAATGCAGAGTTCCAGAGAATAGCAAGGAGAGAGAAGCCCTTCTTAAATGAACAATGCAAAGAAAGAGAGGAAAACAATAGAATAGTAAAAACTAGAGAACTCTTGAAGAAAATTGGAGAGATAAGGGAACATTTCATGTAGGGATGGACACCATAAGGGACAGGAATAATAAGAACCTACCAGAAGCAGAAGAGATCAAGAAGAGATGTCAAGAATATACAGAAAAAATATACAAAAAAGTCTTAATGACCTATGTAACCAAGATGGTTTTTCACTCACCTAGATATGGACATTCTTGAGTATGAAGTTAAGTGGGTCTTAAGAAGCATCAGTACTAACAAAGGCTAGTGGAGATGATGAAATTCTAGCTGAGCTATTTCAAATACTAAAAGACAATGCTGTTAAAGTGCTACACTCAATACGTCAGCAGATTTGGAAAACTTGGCAGTGGTCACATGACTGGAAAAGGTCAGTTTTCATTCCCATCTCAAAGATGGGCAATGGCAAAGAAAGTTCAAACTACCATATGACTGCACTAACATTACATGTTACCAAGGTTATGCTCAAAATTCTTCAAGGTAGCCTTCAGCAGGACATGAATCAAAAACTTTCTGATATATAAACTGAGTTGAGAAAAGGCAAAGGAACCAGAGATCAAATTGCTAGCATTTGTTGGATCATGGAGAAAGCAAAGTGGTTCCAGGAAACATCTATTTTGCTTCTTTGACTACACTAAGGACTTGACTGTGTGGATCACAACAAACTGTGGAAAATTCTTAAAGGGATTTTAGTACCAGAACACCTTACCTGTCTCCTGAGAAACCCGTTTGTGGGTCAAGAAGCAACAGTCAGAATGAGACATGGAACAATAGACTGGTTCCAAATTGGAGAATGATTACCTCAAGGCTGGGTACTGTCACCCTGTTTATTTAACTTATATTTAGAGTGCATAATGTGATTCACAAGCTGAAATCAAGATTTCTGTTAGAAATATCGACAACCCAGAAATGCAGATGAAGCCACTCTAAAGGCAGAAAGTGAGGAGGAAGTAAAGAGCCTCTTGAGGCGAGTAAAAAAGCTGGCTTGAAACTCCACATTCAAAAGTCTAAGATCATGGTATCCAGTCCCATCACTTCATGGCAAATAGAAGGGGGAAAAGTGGAAGCAGTGACAGATTATATATTCTTGGGCTCCAAAATCACTGAAGATGGCAACTGCAGCCATTAAATTAAAAGACACTCCTTGGAAGGGAATTTATGACAAACCTAGATAATGTATTAAAAAAAAGAGACATCACTTTGCCAACAAGGTCTGTCTAATCAAAGCCATGAATTTTCCAGTAGTCATGTATAAATATGAGAATTTCATCATGAAGGAGGCTGAGTGCCTAAGAAATGATGCTTTCAAATTGCGGTCCTGGAGAAGATTCTTGAGAGTCCCTTGGATTGCAAGGAGATAAAACCAGTAATCTTAAGGAAATCTACCCTGAATATTCATTGGATGGACTGATACTAAAACTGAAGCTCCAATGTTTTGGCCACCTGATGTGGAGAGTCAACTCCCTGGAAAAGATCCTAATGCTGGGGAAGACTGAGGGCAAGAGGAGAAGGGGTAGAAGGCAGAGGATGAGACGGTTAGATATCACCAANACCTCATGCGAAGAGTTGACTCATTGGAAAAGACCCTGATGCTGGGAGGGATTGGGGGCAGGAGGAGAAGGGGACGACAGAGGATGAGATGGCTAGATGGCATCACCGACTCAATGGACATGAGTTTGAGTAGACTCCAGAAGCTGTCTCTTATACACATCTAGATGTGTATAAGAGACAGACTCAATGAACATGAATCTCAGCAAACTTCAAGCAATGCAGGAGGAGAGGGGAACCTACATGCTGCATTCCATGAACTGCAGAGTCAGACATGGCATAGTGACTGAACAACAAAATGGGAAATTGTATATAGATTTCACTAATTAGCTTTGGCTTCCTGAAACATATCTTCCTGAAAAAAATATTATTAAATGTATTGAAAGATATATTTTATTATAACATGAATAATATTTTTGAACTTTTTAATTACATCTTTTCCAGTTAATAGTTTTATTTTATCTTTATTATTTTTATATTATTATTGTTTTTCTGAGATAATTTTAATTTCAGTAAAGTACATTTTCTCCAAGCCAAACTTCAGAAATATGTGAACCATGAACTTCCAGATGTTCAAGCTGGTTTTAGAACAGGCAGAGGAACCAGAGATCAAATTGCCAACATCTGTTTGATCATCGAAAAAGCAAGAGAGTTCCACAAAAACATCTATTTCTGCTTTATTGACTATGCCAAAGCTTTTGATGTGTGGATCACAATAAACTGTGGAAAATTCTGAAAGAGATGGGAATGCCAGACCACCTGACCTGCCTCTTGAGAAACCTGTATGCAGGTCAGGAAGCAACAGTTAGAACTGGA
>SJYX01024461.1:540115-573064 GCA_006410675.1 Oreotragus oreotragus | reverse complement strand
TAATCTAATCTTATATTAATAAATAAGTTTTCCTTGCTTACTCCATTTCTCCTTCGAATCACCCTAGATCCAGCGGGGCTGGACACTGGCACTTTGCCAACAAAGGTCCATCGAGTCAAGGCTATGGTTTTTCCAGTGGTCATGTTTGGATGCGAGAGTTGGACTGTGAAGAAAGCTGAGCGCCAAAGAATTGATGCTTTTGAACTGTGGAGTTGGAGAAGACTCTTGAGAGTCCTTTGGGCTGCAAGGAGATCCAACCAGTCCATTCTAAAGGAGATCAGTCCTGGGTGTTCCCTGGAAGGACTGATGCTAAAGCTGAAACTCCAGTACTTTGGCCACCTCATGCGAAGAGTTGACTCATTGGAAAAGACCCTGATGCTGGGAGGGATTGGGGGCAGGAGGAGAAGGGGACGACAGAGGATGAGATGGCTAGATGGCATCACCGACTCAATGGACATGAGTTTGAGTAGACTCCAGAAGTTGGTGATGGACAGGGAGGCCTGGCATGCTGTAATATATGGTGTCACAGAGTAAGACATGACTGAGCGACTGAACTGAACTGTACTGAAAATACATTAATCTCATATTTCTATAGTAGATAGCTTCAAGTTAATCCATTATGAAAGTATTATATAACCAGTACTTAAATCTCAGTTTATTTATAAAATAAGATTAAAATTCACTCTTTGGTTTAGATAAATAATAACAAGAAACCAATGGGAAATATTTTTCTTATATCTTCTGCAAATAAACTCACAGCCCTTTCCCAAGGTCATGTGCATGCATTATACCTAGCACCAATCATTCCCAAATACAGCAAATATGAAGCAACTGTCTTGGTGTCATAGGGAATATTTGCACTTTGTGGGTCCAGAAGAGCATGAGGAGATTTGCTTCATATTTTTTCCCTGAACTCCTTTAAAATCATAAAGAAATATTTAATCAACAAAATTCTGAATAAATGATATTAAACCACATTCAGAACCTCATAAAAATAATTATATGTGGTTAGATTGTTTCCTAAAAATTCTATTTTTAAATTCCATGTTAGATACTATTATCCTTTATAATTATCCACTTCCTTCCCTTGGAGAGAATTTTAGATTTTATCTAAAAGAACAAAATGCTTGACCTTTTGAAAGATCTTAGATGTGGAATAAGAAGGGAAATGACATGTCTCACTCCCGGGTACAAGTCAAAAGCTGATATTTTCTCCCTTCAGTTCAACTCCCAGATTGAAGATGTGAAACAGAGCCATGGCCAAATCTTAATAGATATGTAGCTTGATGAAATCTTTATTATTTTAAATCATTGAGGTTCATTTATTATATGAAAACCTAAACTACTGTAAATTATAGTCACGTTTATATAGTCTACCCACTCAACTTTTCACTCTTGGGTCCAGAATTTTCATATTCCCAAGTGATTTATCCATGAATACTAACTTGGTTAAAGGGCATAATAAACAGTTTACTTTGTTAACGTTGATGGAACTCTGCTAATTGTGGTAGTGCAAAAAGTCTCTACTGAACAATAGAAATCCACAAATAATTTCCTATCCTGATATCATATTAGTAATTAACTGGAAATTTTATATTCTGATTCTCACATTCTTGATAATATATCTGTTCTATACTTAGAAACATGTTGTTGCTGCTGCTAAGTCACTTCAATCGTGTCTGACTCTGTAACAAGGCTCCTCCATCCCGGGATTCTCCAGGCAAGAGTACTGGAGTGGGTTGCCATTGCCTTCTGTGTGGACACGTGTTAAGTGATACTAAAATACTGTGTATTATATATATCACTTCATTTAATCTTCACACAACCCTATGAAGTAGATGCATGCTTTTATTAAACACATTTTACAGTCAAGGCATGACTCTGCTAGTGTCTCACTTGCCCTCAATCAGAATGTTTTACATTCTTCTTTACATACCCATCAAAACTATACTAAATCATTTAAATCATGATTTTTTTTTCTGCCAGACTATGAGCTGCAATTAGATCCTGACATTGCTAAGTGCTGTTATTATTTGCAGCAGGAATCAATGAATTGGGGATGCAATTAATTAACCAAATATGCTCAGATATTTAAAGATATTAAACTGTGGTGTTGGAGAAGACTCTTGAGAGTCTCTTGGACTGCAAAGAGATCCAACCAGTCCATCCTAAAGGAGATGAGTCCTGGGTGCTCACTGGTATGACTGATGTTGAAGCTGAAACTCCAATACTTTGGCCACCTGATGCGAAGAGCTGACTCATTTGAAAAGACCCTGATGCTGGGAAAGATTGAGGGCAGAAGGAGAAGGGGACGACAGAGGATAAGATGGTTGGATGGCATCACCAACTCAATGGTCATGGGTTTGGGTGGACTCCAGGAGTTGGTGATGGACAGGGAGGCCTGGTGCGCTGGGGTTCCTGCAGCAAAGAGTCGGACACAACTGAGTGACTGAACTGACTAATTTAAAGTAGGATGCAATAGGTTTGAACCTAGGTCTTTCTGAATCAATCCTCTTTGTATAACGCCAGCTTTTCTTGAGGATTATGTAATGATGTTATAAATGCTTTGATGCTTTTGCTGTATAATGTCCCTTGAAGCTGAAACCTGAGAGTCTGAACCTACTGAATGATGCAGAAAAGTTATTTCTCTATGATCTTGTCACACATTCATCATTTTAAATGGGCTTGTTCTCGTATCGTTTTAATGTTGAGAAACATTTAAAAAATAGTCTCCCATTAATGTGCCAGTAAATTAAGCCAAAATAATTATTGTCAATAACAGTGTAGTTCTCCTCAACCTAAACACTGATTTTGAAGGAAAATTTCAGATGTACATGAACTACTTGGTTTATGAAAATAGTTTCTAAATTATGCTGAAAGGATACTAAGAGAAAAAGTATATATTTTTCTTTTTTTCTGTCTTGTTCATGTAATATCCCTTCCATTATCATGCTTAATATGATGGAAGACTACAACTTAAAGGACAGAATTTAGGATGTCACTTTTTGTTTAAAACCTCTGATTTTTAAACCTGTCATTAAGCCTGCTTTTTATAATCAAAATTCACAGGTTCTTACGTGAAAAAATAAATAGCACTTAGTAGGTCAAGAAGCAACAGTTAGAACCAGACATGGAAAAACAGACTGGTTCCAAATTGGAAAAGGAGCATGTCAAGGCTGTATATGTCACCCTGCTTATTTAACTTATATGCAGAGTACATCATGCAAAATGCCAGGCTGGATGGATCACAAGCTGGAATTAAGATTGCTGGGAGAAATACCAATAACCTCAGATATGCAGATGACACCACTCTTATAGCAGAAAGCAAAGAGGAACTAAAGAGCCTCTTGATGAAAGTAAAAAGGAAAGTAAAAAAGCTGGCTTAAAACTCAACATTCAAAAAACTAAGATCATGTCATCTGATCCCATCACTTCATAGCAAATAGCTGGGGAAACATTGGAAACAGTGGCAGATTTTATTTTCTTGGGCTCCAACATCATTGCACATGATGACTATAGCCAAGAAATTAAAAGATGCTTGCTCCTTGGAAGAAAAGCTATGATAAACCTAGACAGCATATTAAAAAGCAGAGACATTACTTTGCCAACAAAGGTCCATGTAGTCAAAGCTATGGTTTTTCCAGTAATCATGTACAGATGTGAGAGTTGGACCATAATGAAAGCTGAGCAGCAAAGAATGGAAGCTTTTGAACTGTGGTGTTGGAGAAGACTCTTGAGAGTCCCTTGGACTGTAAGGAGATCAAACCAGTCAATCCTAAAGGAAATGAATCCTTAATATTCATTGGAAGGACTGATGCTTAAGTTGAAGCTCCAGTACTTTGGCCATCTGATGTGAAAAACTGACTCTTTGGACAAGACCCTGATTCTAGGCAAGATTGAAGGCAGGAGGTGAAGGGGACAAAAGACGATGAGATGGTTGGATGGCATCACTGAAAACCAGTCAATCCTAAAGGAAATGAATCCTTAATATTCATTGGAAGGACTGATGCTTAAGTTGAAGCTCCAGTACTTTGGCCATCTGATGTGAAAAACTGACTCTTTGGACAAGACCCTGATTCTAGGCAAGATTGAAGGCAGGAGGTGAAGGGGACAAAAGACGATGAGATGGTTGGATGGCATCACTGACTTGAGGGATATATCAAAAGCTCCAGGAGCTGGTGATGGACAGGGGGGCCTGGCGTGCTACAGTCCACGTGCTTGCAAAGAGTCAGACATGACTGAGCAACTGAACTGAACTGATTTTCATTTTTCATTAGTGTTTGCAAATTATGACCTAGGATTTAGTGCTTTTTTTTTTTTTTATACTTAAGGTTACATCACCAGTAAAGGCTTTCCATGAAGTCTGATCATACTTAGCTTCATTTCAAATCTCTATCACAAATGTGTAATACACATCAATACAGAGAAATTAATATAACCTTTGCTACATTAGAGATTTATTTTCACTTATAGAAAGATTAACATAGTATAAGAAAATGATAATCATACTTGCATTCTGCTTTCTGAGTGTGCCTTCCTAATACCATCTAAGAATAGAGACATTTAATTTATAGGTATGACAAGTCTGACACACTGTTATAAGGTTCATTGGGTTGGAATTTGATTAATTTGTACTCTGGAGTATCCCCAACAAATAATATATGGCATATGAATGCTTGATAAATATTGAAACAAAAATAAAAATGAGTATCTCCTAAGGAAGTTATTATTGTAGATATTAAACAGGCTTCCTAGTATAAAGAAGGGAGAAAACATCTTCAAAACATTGGAATTAACACATGTCAAAAAATAAAAATGAAAACATGTTTTTAAAATTCAAGAAGTACAAAGTTTGGCTGTGCATTGAAACTTGGATTGAGTCAAAAAATGAAGCTAAAGAGAAGGAATTGATATGTTCCTTTCATGTGAATGTCAGGGGTAGGGTCTAAGCTAAGAATGAGGATGAAGAATTATCCTGGTGTAGTCAGCAAAGAAAAAAGTCAAGAGGGAAATACAAAACAAAATAACAGCAAGGAGACAACAAACAGTGCAAAAATGCAGGAGGCAACACTGAAAATTCCAAATAGTCAAAGGTTGAATGAGAATGAGATTGGATGTCAAAGTAAGACATCAGAGAAGAAACAAAGGTGGTGTAGGAATAAGAATAGTCCAGTCAAGCCTGGGGATAGGACCAGGATGGTAGATTTTATAATATGGGCCTAGAGGTTGTGACACTAGCAAAGAGCAAGCCTCAGAGTCAGATCATGAATTACATGTGGCCAAGCAATGAGCTTTGCACTTTATTTGGAAGGCTGTGAGGAGCTCTTGAAGAATTTTTAGCTAGGGAGCGACATGATTAGTTCTGTGTTATATAAAGTGCACTCTGGCAGCTGTGCAGAGTGTATAATTGAAAATGGTAATAAACGTGCAGAACAGAATTTAGGTTTTCCTGGCATAATTAAATGAAACCTTATTTAATGAACAAGAACACTATTACCCAACATCCAGATCAATATATAAAACTTAATCAATAAAAACACAAGGATTTCTGCTATAGAAGTCATATCAACAGGTCTGTTAATGTAAGCTATTTTAGTGTTTATTTAAAACCAGTAATGCATAGAATAAACATGTTCTATCTTTGTCTTATCTGAAATCTAGCTCTGATTTATGCTACTTAAAAACTAGCTACAAAATTCATATTATGAATGGTGATTCATTAATAAGTACTTGAAAGGAACTTGAGCTTCCTAGGTGGCGCTAAGGGGTAAAGAACCTACCTGCCAATGCAGGAGATGATAAGAAATGAGTGTTTGATCCTTGGGCCAGGAAGATTCCCTGGAGTAAGGCATGGCAATCCACTCCAGTATTCTTGCCTGGAGAATCCCAGGGACAGAGAGGCCTGGTGGGCTACAGTCCATAAAGTCACAAAGAGTTGGACGCGACTGAAGCAACTTAGTGCGCATGCGTGTGCACACACATAAGGGAACTTATTCCAAAGATTAAGCCCTTCATATTGCACAAGTATCTTCATCCTACACTGAAATTATTAAGGACTCCAACACGTCCATTCCTTCTTAAATGTTACTAATCCTTTGAGCTTTTTCTTTTAATAATGGAAACATGGCATTCTTTTCCTTTTACTCATTGTTTCAGAATGCATGCTGGGGGTTCAAAATACACTATTTAGAGGGGAATCTGCTGTTGATTTCTTAAAAGAAGATGAAATATTCATTTTGCTTTCAAATAATAGCTGTTTCTCCATAACTCTTAAGTTATCTGTATATTTAAATATATCAACAGCATTCCTCAGTCACTATGCAGAGTGCTAACAGGGGGGAAACTAAATTAGGTAGCCAAACACATTTAGTTCTGGTCTCCAGAGTAAAGAGTAAAATTTTCTTTAGAAATTTTGCAGTAAAGAAACAAAGGTCCATTCAGATCTCAACCAATCTAAACTGAACATTTATTATCACCTCTCCTTTACACATTTAAGGAAATGCAATATTGTAACATGTCCCTTTGTTACCTAGCCCAAGCTTGCTCTGCTCACAGCACTGCAGGCCAATAAATCTGAGAGATGAGGTGTTGAGGCAAGAAATACTACTTTATTCAGAAAGCCAGCTGACCAAGAAGACAGCAGACTATTGTCTCAAAATAACTATCTTACCAGGGTCTGAATGTCAGGTACTTTTATAGAATAGAGATGGGGGAAGTGAGGAAACAAAGTAAAAAAATTAAAAAGCCATTAAATTTGCTTCCCAGGTGGCATTAGTGGTAAAAATAAATAAATAAATAAACTACTTGCCAATGCAGGAGACAAGGGACAAGGTTCAATCCCTGTGTCAGGAAGATCCCCTGGAGTAAGTAGTGGTAACCCACTCCAGTATTCATACTGGAACAATCCACAGGAAGAGGAACCTAGGGAGCTATAGGCTATTGGGCTGCAAAGTGTCAGGCAGTACACACACAATCTTGCAAATGTCTCCTAGAATGTCAAGTATCAGACCAGGGATGCACTCAGTTCTTTCTTCTTGCCATGCACAGATGGACAGGGTCCTGAACAAAGTTTCTTTAGTTTAACAGTCAGGCAGAGGGGCAGGATTCTCTGAGGCAGGTAATTATGTATGATTATAAGGAGAGCAACCCTGGGATTTCTTTGGAAGGAATGATGCTAAAGCTGAAACTCCAGTACTTTGGCCACCTCATGCGAAGAGTTGACTCATTGGAAAAGACTCTGATGCTGGGAGGGATTGAGGGCAGGAGGAAAAGGGGACGACCGAGGATGAGATGGCTGGATGGCATCACGGACTCGATGGACATGAGTCTGAGTGAACTCCAAGAGATGGTGATGAACAGGGAGGCCTGGTGTGCTGCGATTCATGGGGTCACAAAGAGTCGGACACGACTGAGCGACTGAACTGAACTGATAATAACAAAAGCAATGAAAAGGAAGCCAAAGAAACAGCTCCAACATGGAGTCTAACTTGTTTTTTCCTTGCAACATTTATTGGACAAGAAATTGGTGTTATCCAATATCCTTGGGGTTTCCTTGTGAAAATAGTAATAAAGATCCTACTGCCCAAGGTTACTAATAATATTTTACTCTTCATTATTTTTTTTCTCTTTTAAATTATTTTTTCTAAACCAAACAGCAACAAAAAAGGGTTCAGCCTCTTTCAAGAAAATGGTTGTTTTTCTTAGGCTTAAGTAACCTACATATATACCTAGGTTGAAAGTCCATGAGATGAACCTGGCATTGCAACATAAGATGACACAATAATTTTATTTCATTTTTGTTTTATTCAACTATTAGCAACCTCTTTACATGCTGTGAAAAGAAGAATGGGTGTCATGTTCAAACCTAAGAATTAGAATTACAACCATGTCTTTTCCATAGACTCTATATGAGGATTTGTTAGGGGCATCCTAATGAGATGGATAAAACTGGAGCCGATTATACAGAGTGAAGTAAGCCAGAAAGAAAAACACCAATATAGTATACTGACACATATATATGGAATTTAGAAAGATGGTAATGATAACCCTCTATGCGAGACAGCAAAAGAGACACAGACGTATAGAACGGACTTTTGGACTCTGAGGGAGAGGGCGAGGGTGGGATGATTTGGGAGAGTGGCATTGAAACAGGTATACTATCATGTAAGAAACGAAGCACCAGTCTATGTTTGATACAGGATACAGGATGCTAGGGGCTGGTGCACGGGGATGATCCAGAGAGATGATATGGGGTGGGAGGTGGGAGGGGGGGGTTCAGGATTGAGAGCTCATATACACCCATGGTGGATTCATGTCAATGTTTGGCAAAACCAATGCAGTATTGTAAAGTAAAATAAAATAAATAAAGAAAGAAAGAATACAATCACGGGGGAAAAAAAAGATGCTGAGGAGTCCCTGGCTGAATCTGGCATTAAACAAAGCCACAACTTGCTAATTTGTATTGCTCTAGCAGAAAAAGCAATAATTGTCCACACTGAAAAATTTATTAAAAGGTTCACATTTACAAAACACAATTCACTTCTCAATAGAAATCTGGAGGAAATTGAAAGTATCTCATTTTAAAATCAGCTGAGTAGTTTTGCTTCCTTTTCCCAAAAAGAGCCAATGTATTATTTCATCCAGTGGTTAAAGTGATAGGAGGGTAATAAAACAAGAGAAACTTAATGAAAAAAACTATGAGCAACTTGTCTAAGCAATAGAATATTTTCTATTTCCAAAAGTGTTCTTTTAACTTAATGATTAGCAGGAATATATAAGGATTTAATAAACACATAAAAGTAAAGATGTGCTATTTTAGGTGTCAATTAAATTGAGTTGTATTAATAAGACAGTATTAAACATCCATTTTACTTTTGGATATGGAATTCTAAATAGTTTATGCTATTTTAAAACACATTTTGAATGGGAAGTTTAAAATTGTGAACTTGGAGAAATCCTCAGAATAGGTATAATTAGAAAAGAAATAAATAACAAATTTAATACAAATTTCAGGATCTAAGATGGAATATGCTGAAAGTTTCTTTTTGATCCTGTCTGTGGTATTTCAAGTGGCCCTGGATAAAACACTTCATTTTTGTTTGGTAACTCATCACATTCATTTTGTGCTACCTATCTTTGATGTATTAATTCCACCCAGTAAGTGACAAATAAATTTCTCTATATTTAGAATTACTACTTTAGTTAAAAAAATTTGTCACTAGAAAACCTGGAATCCTTTCATAGTCTAAAACCTGATTTATTAAATTATTTTTAATGCATTGTTCCAGGATAGCAGAGGCTTTCAGGACTACACATTTCACCTTCTAATATGGTCCTTGTTATTATTCATTTATTATGTGTGTGTTTAGCTGCTGGTCGTGTCCAACACTTTGTGATCCATGGACTGTAGCCTGCCAGGCTTCTCTGCCCCTGTTATTCTCCAGGCAGCAATACTGGAGTGGGTTGTCATTTCTTCCTCTAGGGGATCCTCCCCACCCAGGGACAGAAACCATGTCTGCATTGCAGGTGGATTCTTTACCACTGAGTTACCTGGGAAGCCCCCATGTAGAATGCGATACAACACAAATCAGCAAAAGTTCATTTTAGAGTTTCCTGAATCAGGCTTTGCCTGACACCTTTTCACTTTTTGTTGTAGATCTCAGTTCCACGGGAAGAGTATGCAGATTCACAGGCAAGGCATATACTGAGGAGATTCTCAAGCTCCAGATCTGTAAGGAAGGGACCTAGGGCAAAGGTAGGTACTGAAATGTGATGCAGATTAACAAAGACTTCACCTGATCCTTTCATGACTGTCCCTCTTCTGGGCAAAAGGCTTAGCTACTTTACACTGGCCACTTGGCTGATATGGCCTGCTCTCTAAGGTTTTTTGTTTGTTTTCTCTAGGGTTTCTTTCTTTCTTTCTTTCTTTTTTAATACTGGGAAGCCTCCTGATGAAAGTTAAAGAGGCGAGTGAAAAAGCTGGCTTAAAAATCAGCACTCAGAAAACTAAGAGCATGGCATCTGGTCCCATCACTCCATGGGAAATAGATGGGGAACAGTAGAAACAGTGACAGACATTATTTTGGGGGGCTCCAAAATCACTGCAGATGGTGACTGCAACCATGAAATTAAAAGACACTTGCTCCTAGGAAGAAAAGCTATGACCGACATAGACAGCATATTAAAAAGCAGAGACATTATTTTGTCAACAAAGGTCTGTCTAGTCAAAGCTATGGTTTTTCCAGTAGTCATGTATGGATGTGAGAGTTGGACTATAAAGAAAACTGAGCACTGAAGAATTGATGCTTTTGAACTGTGGTATTGGAGAAGACTCTTGAGAATCCCTTGGACTGCAAGGAGATCCATCCAGTCCATCCTAAAAGAAATCAGTCCTGAATATTCATTGGAAGGACTGATGCTGAAGCGGAAACCCCAATACATTGGCCACCTGATGCAAAGAACTGACTCATTTGAAAAGACCCTGAAGTTGGGGAAGATTGAAGGTGGGAGGAGAAGGGAACGACAGAGGATGAGATAGTTGGATGGCATCACCAACTCAATCGACAAGAGTTTGAGTAAACTCCAGGGGTTGATGATGGACAGGGAGGGCTGGCATGCTGCAGTCCATGGGGTCAGAGTCGGACATGACTGAGCAACTAAACTGAACTGAACTAAAGTTCTTTCAAATGGACAACATTTCTAGCAGCTAAGCATCTCAGGACTTGAAAGTAAAATTCCAGTAATGTATGTTACCCACTATGGGCTTCCCTGGGGGCTCAGTTGGTAAAGAATCTTGCCTGCAATGGAGGAGATGTGTGTTCTCTCCCTGAGTCAGGAAGATCGCCTGGAGAAGGGCATGGCAAACCACTCCAGTATTCTTGACTGAAAAATTCCATGGGCAGAGGGGCCTTGTGGGCTACAGTTCATGGGGTTGCAAAAGACTCAGACACAACTGAGTGACTGAGCACACACACAAAGTAGTAAAAGAGGGCTAGGAAGTTCACAAACTTCCATAAAACAATCATAATTATCTCTTAATATGTGTAAAAATAATAGCAACATGTTTCCAGCCTTTTCTCAAAGCATCTGGCAGAACTTATGCATAGTAGTCTCTTTTGAGCACAAATGACAAAATAAGAGCTGTAAAAGATAGCCATACTTAGGGTGACCAATTAAGAGAACTTTCCATATCACCCACTATTTCAGTTCAGTTCAGTTCAGTTCAAGCACTGGGATGACCCAGAGGGATGGTATGGGGAGGGAGGTGGGAGGAGGGTTCAGGATGGGGAACATGTGTATACCCGTGGTGGATTCATGTCAATGAATGGCAAAACCAATACAATATTGTAAAGTAATTAGCCTCCAATTGAAATAAATAATTTATATTTAGAAAAAAAAAAGAGAGAACCTAGAACTGGAGTTGTGGTATGATTCAGCAAAGAGTCAGACATAACTATGACTGAGCATGTAAGATCCAGCAATCCCAGTGCTGGCCATATACCCAGAGAGAAAGATCATTTAAAAAGATACATGCACCTCAATGCTCAGTGCAGCACTAAATACAAAAACCAGGACATGAAAGCAACCTAAATATCCATCAATGGATGAATGGATAAAGAAGATTCAGCACATATATACAATGAAATATTACTAAGCCATAAAAAGAATGAAATAATGTCACTTATAGTAACATTCAGTTCAGTCGCTCAGTCGTGTCCAACTCTTTGCGACCCCATGAATAGCAGCACGCAAGGCCTCCCTGTTCATCACCATCTCCCGGAGTTCACTCAGACTCAAGTCCATCAAGTCCGTGATGCCATCCAGCCATCTCATCCTCAGTCGTCCCCTTCTCCTCCTGCCCCCAATCCCTCCCAGCATCAGAGTCTTCTCCAGTGAGTCAACTCTTCACATGAGGTGGCCAAAGTACTGGAGTTTCAGCTTTAGCATCATTCCTTCCAAAGAAATCCCAGAGTTGATCTCCTTCAGGATGGACTGGTTGGATCTCCTTGAAGGTCCAAGGGACTCTCAAGAGCCTTCTCCAACACCACAGTTCAAAAGCATCAATTCTTCGGCGCTCAGCCTTCTTCACAGTCCAACTCTCACATCCATACGTGACCACAGGAAAAACCATAGCCTTAACTAGACGGACCTTAGTCGGCAAAGTAATGTCTCTGCTTTTGAATATAGATGGACCTAAAGATTATCATACTAAGTGAAGTAAGTCAGAGACAAATATCTTACAAATTTATGTGGAATTGAATTTATAAAGTGATACAAATTATTTACACAATAGAAACAAACTTACAGATATTGAAAACAAACTTATGGTTGCAAAGGGGAAAAACAGGGGTGAGAGATAAATCAGGAGCTTGGGATTAACATACACTATTATATTTAAGAGAGATAAACAACAAGGACCTACAGGGAATTCTACTCAATATTCTATGATAACCTACATGAGAAAAGAATCTGAGAAACAGGGAATACATGCACATGTGAAACTAAATCACTTTGCTGTCCATCTGAAACTAACACAACATTGTTGATCAACTATACTCCAAAATATTTTTAATTAAAATAAAGATCATAACACTAATAAAGATTATTGAACCTGTTGAACTTGGATTTTATCTAGGATTTCAATCTGGTAACAGGCAACTAATCAACACCATTCCCTGAGAGAGAAAATATGGTCTGAAAATTAATCAAAGATTAATGAGGATATTATTCAAAACATTTACTAATAAAGAGTCAAGTTTTCAAGGTTGTCAACATTTTAATAGTTTATTCAAAAGATACCCACTTAAGAGTTTTGAAAAATATCAAATAAATCTTAGCATATAACAAAGAAGATCCTCAAGAAAATATGAAATGTACAACACATACTATTTCTGTGATGTTGTAGAATCTCAATAGAGAATATATATATGTGATTCATTTATTCAAGAAATAATTATTTGAATACCTCTTAGGATGCAGGTACTGAGCATGCAGTGGGAAACACTGTATTTGCCTTCCATGATAACACATATGAAAACAGGCAGGGTGATGAGGTACAAAAATACAATTTAATACAGGATGCAATGACTGCAGGTAAGAGGTGCAGCTAATTCACTCTTGATATGGGGGCAGGATGGGAAATAAAGCCTTCCCAAAGTAGATAATGGATCAAATAACAATTGAAGAATGAATAAAATTAGAGTGAAAATGGAGAATATATGCATTGTGTTTTCTTGTTCATTTGTTTAATAAGCTTCGCTATTAACCTAGCCAGGCACTGTTCTAGGCACTTGAAAATCAGCAAAGGAAAACACTAGATGAAAATCCTTACCCTCCAGGCACTTACAATCCAATGTGGAGACAGTCTATGACTACATTAGGCAAGTAAATATACATTCAGTCATATGGTAGGTGGTATGGTTGGCTGCATAAGAAAAGGTGCAAAGAAGGAAAGGGTATGACCCATGAGGAACCGTATAATCTGGAAGAAGAGTGTTTCAGGCAGCAGGAAGAACAAGAGCAGAGTCCTTGAGTAAGGAGTTTGTGTGACATGTTAAGGTTAATGTGGCTTCTCTGAAGTATTGGGTTTGCCAAAAAGTTGGCTAAAACCTGAAAGAACTTTTTGGCCACCTCAGTAGGTAATGGGGAGACTGGCAAGAGGTAAGGTCAGAAAGGTGAAAAGAAGACAGTTTGGGTAGGCTTTGTAAGTCATTCTGTGAATTTTGACTTGTACAATGAAGGAAAAGGATCTATAGTGAAAGTTTGGGGTAGAGAACTAAACTGATATAACTTCATATGATCGATCTGGCTATTGAGTTGAGAAAGGAAAGTGATGGGGCAACAGGAAGGGCACAGAATCAAGCAGACCTTTTAAGAGGCTGTTATACAGCACATAATATTCCAGGCTAGAAATAGTGGTGTTTAGATGAGAAAGGTAGTAGTAGAGTTAGTGAGTAATGATTCAATTCCTCTTATCTTTTCAAGGTAGATCTTACATGATTTGTTGACAGACTTGATGTGGGGTGAGGTAGGAGAAGGCGATG
This sequence comes from Oreotragus oreotragus, assembly GCA_006410675.1. Classification (NCBI taxonomy): domain Eukaryota; kingdom Metazoa; phylum Chordata; class Mammalia; order Artiodactyla; family Bovidae; genus Oreotragus; species Oreotragus oreotragus. The sequence goes on along the minus strand of SJYX01024461.1, from coordinate 559,022 downwards.
GCAACCCACTCCAGTATTCTTGCCTGGAAAATCCCATGGACGGAGGAGCCTGGTGGGCTGCTGTTTATGGGGTCGCACAGAGTCAGATACGATTGAGCGACTTTACTTTCATTTTTCACTTTCATGCATTGGAGAAGGAAATGGCAACCCACTCCAGTGTTCTTGCCTGGAGAATCTCAGGGATGGGGGAGCCTGGTGGGCTGCTGTCTATGGGGTTGCACAGAGTCAGACACGACTGAAGCGACTTAGCAACAGCAGCAGGAAGAGAAAGATCAAGATGACTCAAATATAAATATATTTTTGGTCTGAGCCACTGGATGGATGGATTTTATGCTTCCTGATATGAGGCAGCCTGTGAGAAAAGATGGTTTGGAGATGGAATGAGAGGTTAGAAGTACATTTTTGGACATGGTAAGTTTAAGCTGCCTGGTATACATCTAAGTAGAGATACCCAGTAGACATCAGAATACAAAAGTCTGGAGTTTAGGGGAAATAAGTCTGAATTGCAAGTATAAATCTGGAGATGAAAACAGGCAAGTGGACATGAAGAGATCAAGATCTTAGTTCCAGAGTACCCAAGCTTTTTAAGTATGGAATATGAAAAGTAGTCAGTCAGTGAGATTGAGCAGAAATGACCAACGAGGTAGGAGGGTATGGTTTCCTGAAAGAGTCTTAGAAACATAGCAGAGATGTTTCAAGAAGAATGAAGTGTTTTTAAAAGAGGAGGAGAAGAAAATGATTGTCTCTGTCATACCAGGACTGAGGATCAGCCACTGGGAAAAACAACGTGGAGATCAGTGGTGACCTGAGCAGAAGTAGATTCAGTGGAGAGATGGGGAGGGAAAAAGCCTGGTTAGAGCAAGTTCAAGAAAAAAGGCCCTGCAACTTTATGACAGAAAAATACGTGTATGTATTTCAAGTCATAGCATCCTGCAGTAAGACCAAACCAGACAACATTGCTAATAAACTATTTTCCATGTTAGTGAATATAATTAAGACCAACATAAAATGGTCCCATCACTTCATGGCAAATAGAAGGGGGAAAAATGGAAACACTGACAGATTTTATTTTCTTGGGCTCCAAAATCACTGCAGATGGTGACTGCAGCCATGAAATTAAAAGACACTTGCTCCTTGGAAGAAAAGCTATAACAAACCTAGACAGCTTATTTAAAAGTAGAGACATTACTTTACCAACAAAGGTCCATCTATTCAAAGCTATGGTTTTTCCAGTAGTCATGTATGGATGTGAGAGTTGGACCATAAAGAAAGCTGAGCACCAAAGAATTGATGCTTTCGAACTGTGGTGTTGGAGAAGACTGTTGAGAGTCCCCTAGACTGCAAGATCAAACCAGTCCATCCTAAAGGAAATCAGTCCTGAATATTCATTGGAAGGACTGATCCTGAAACTGAAGCTCCAATACTTTGGCCACCTGATGTGAAAAACTGACTCATTGAAAAAGACCCTGATGCTGGGAAAGATTGAAGGCAGGAGAGAAGAGGATGAGATGGTTGGATGGCATCACTGACTCGATGGATGTGAGTTTGAGCAAGCTCCGGGAGTTGGTGATGGACAGGGAAGCCTGGCACGCTGCAGTCCATCAGACTGCAAAGAGTTGGACATGACTGAGTGACTGAACTGAAGATAAAATGGTAATTATTGTATCACATATATTAAAGGCCTATATAGTCAAAGCTAGGGTTTTTCCACTAGCCATGTACAGATGTAAGAGCTGGACCATAAAGAAGGCTGAGCCTGGAAGAACTGATGCTTTCAAACTGTATTGCAGAGAAGACTCTTGAGAGTTCCTTGGACTGCAAGGAGATCAAACCAGTTAATCCCAAAGGAAATCAGTTCTGAATATTCATTGGAAGGGCTGATACTGAAGTTCCAATACTTGGGCCACCTGATGCAAAGAGCCAACTCATTAGAAAAAACCCTGATGCTGGGAAAGATTGAAGGCAGGAGAAGGGGGTTACAGAGGATGAGGTGGTTCGATGGCATTATCGACTCGATGCACGTAAGTTTGAACAAACTTCAGGAGATAGTGAAGGACAGGGAAGCCTGGCACGCTGCAGTCCATGGGGTCGCAAAAGTCAGACATGACTGAGTGACTGAACAACAACCAATTGTGTCACAAAGGTAAGCACAAAGTATCTCATGACATTTTTAAAAAGTTAAATGTCACATTGAAGTATCTTCTTATTGAGAATTTTTTAAAGTGAGACTTTATTTTAAAAGTCATATTTTTAAGATGACAGAAAGTAAAAAGGTTTAATATAGCTAATGGAAAAATTATATAAAGCTCACTAGTTCAAGAAATCATGAAAGAATAAAACTTATCCTTTATACCACATGGTGCTAATCAATAAATCTGAATACAATTTTTTCTAAAGTGAGAAATAATAACAGGAGAAGGCTTGGATGCAGAAAGTACAAATAAGTATCTCAAGTATTGTTTTGTTGTAAAGAGAAACAGAGAGATGAGGTGATATCTAGAGTGAAATATGGACTAAAGATAGAGACTTATGAGATGAGAAAAATTACATTAAAAGCTTCCACTGGCATGGTTGACTGAATACTGAGAAAAAAGTTTATGTTGAAAGAAGAGAGGGTGGCTGGAGTGATGTCCTTAGGCTGGCAAGAGGGGATGGGCTCTAGTATATCAGTGAAAATATTAGCTTTTGATTGAAGCATAATCAGTTAATTAATTTTTCTAAAAGGAGGAAGATCAAAGTATAAGGGTACAAATGTAGATGGTGAGTTGCTGCAATGGTAGTAGCTTTTAAATTTTTTATTTATTGTTTCTGTATCTTAGGAAGATGAGAAGGATTATCAGCTGAGAGTGAAGATCATAAGAATGAAGGTGGGGTGTTTTGGAAAGATGGAAGAAGGTATAAAAAAGTCATTGAGAAGTGTGGGAAAGCAAATGGATTACTGGAAGCACTAATAAGGCACTGCTGCTACTGCTGCTAAGTTGCTTCAGTCGTGTCCGACTCTGTGCAACCCCAGAGACGGCAGCCCACCAGCCTCCCCCGTCCCTGGGATTCTCCAGGCAAGAACACTGGAGTCGGCTGTCATTTCCTTCTCCAATGCATGAAAGTGAAAAGTGAAAGTGAAGTCATTCAGTCATGTCCGACTCCTAGTGGCCCCATTGACTGCAGCCTACCACTCTCCTCCATCCATGAGATTTTCCAGGCAAGAGTACTGGAGTAGGATGCCATTGCCTTCTCCAAATAAGGCACTAATAATGCACTAATAATGGGTTGATGATTGTGAACTTAGGAGTGAATTTCAACATAGCATTTTTTTCTAGACATGTTCAGCTCCACAGGTATAGGCACAGAGTAAAATCAGCTTGTGTCAAATTTTGGATTATATTATGTAAACATGAAAGAGTGAGAAAGGGTCACAGGAGTAAGCAGTTGGGTCTGAAAAAGAGTGGTTATAGTGATGGATCATGGCATTTGAATGGATAACTGGCAATTGAGAATATGAGTGAGAATGTGAGAAAATGAGTAAGTAGTGAAAAGACATAAAATAAGAGAATTTTAAGGTCCTGATGGGTTTGAAGAATCTTTGAAATTAGTGTCATTGTGAAAGTGAATTGTACAAATAAAAGGTGGTCAGAGAATGGTCTCCTTGAAACTGAGATTAAAGATAGGTTGACTTTACCAGCAATGATAAGGTCAAGATTATGGTACTGGACTGAGAAACTAAAGCAGACTGGAAGATGACATAAATAGACGATAGTAAGCCAAGAAACTGCTAAACTAGGTTAGTAAAAGATACTGAAATCACCTAGAAATGTTTTATAGGAACTAATATAAACCACAACCTTCTATCTGTAAAAACTGATGATTATCAAAGTGTAGATGATATTCAGCTACTGTCTGTTGAATTAACAGCTAAAATGAAACTTTATTATAAAAGAAACCTTAAAATTAAATGATAATCTACCACATCATCCTTAGTCTTATCTCTCCCTGGTTTTCATGGTGTCTTCTCTCTTTCTCTGGCCACCTTCTCCAACACACACATTATGTGTGTATATATATCAGAGTATTATTTTTCCAGTAAGTTTATTTTACATAATCAATGCTGTGCTGTGCTTAGTTGCTCAGTCGTGTCCAACTCTATGCGACCTCATGGACAGAGAGCCTGGCAGACTACTGTCCATGGGGATTCTCCAGGCAAGAATACTGGAGTGGGTCACTATGTGCTCCTCCAGGTTATCCTCCCAACCCAGGGATCAAATCCAGGTCTCCTGCATTGCAGGCAGATTCTTCACCTTCTGAGCCACCAGGGAAGCCCTGCATAATCAATAGAACTGATTAAAATTGAAAAGATAAAGGGAATCTGAAGAAAAGACATACTTGATACAGGACAGGGTCATTACAAGATTTATACAACTAAGTTCTTATTGCAAAAGTTTCTTCTTTATTTTATTATCTTAGACAGAAAATAAATCAAAAGAAACAATTGCTTTTATGGGACCACCCATTTCATAGAAATGGTTGTAATCAGAAAAATGTTATATCTTTCCACCATATGATAGAAAAATAATTGTTATACTGAACTATATTACAGAAAAATATTGTTACACAGCACTTCTCTGTGAAGCAAGTTATTGCATGTATGGGTCAACTTATTTGGATATTAATATTAAATAGGCATAAATGTGGAAATTTTCAGAATATAAATAAATGAGTAGAAAAAAACCAAATTCATACTAACTGCTTTCCCCTAGAGAAATAACACCTTTCACAGTATAATCTAAATATAGATTTTTTTTAATTTTGTTTTTTCCTAGGGTGCAGCAGACATGACATAATTTTGAGGTCTCAATTATGTATTATTCTTGTCTACCAGATGAGACCAACTTTAAAAATGTACCTAGATAGTATAATTAAAGTTATTTGGGGTCTGACTAATTATAGTGTACAGTATAAAGAAAAAACTGACACAAAAGTGTCATCTGTCATTATATGGAAATCAGTTGTAAACAAATCTCCAATAAGTGAAGCTTCTGGAATCTAAGAGTCCATCACAAAAGTTCCTGAGGCTTGGAGCTTGGCACCCATATGTATTTCTGCTGTAAAAGCATCAGAGAGAAGCTTGCAGAAAAGAAGAGCCCAACAGCCAAGAGCAAGCACCCAGACCAGGTAGGAGGCCAATGTGGTGGTTTTCTGCAGAGGAAGCGACACGATTGGGCCAGAACATTGGCAGTGAAAACTGGCACATGTCAATCAATTTAAAATCTCTTTTTGAACTGGGATCAGCTTGATTTGATGATAGATTAGATTTTAATTAAAAGTGAATCTTCCAAAAGAATACTTGTGAAAAGTCCAAGAAAATAATGCCTCCAAAGTTAGTATCATAAAATTAATGCAACTCTCTGAAAGTACTACTTAGGAAATTGCCTCAGTTCTCTTTAGAGAATACAGTTCTAAAGACTCCCAAACACATTGATAGTATTCTCAAATAAGTCTAATCAGGAGCTACCTGTAAACAAAGTGGGAAAACCATGTGATACTCCAAAGAATGTCCGTCCATCACACTGTCCAAGGCTTGTTAATCTTAAATCTCACTATAAGCAATGCCTTCAGGAATCTGTGGCAACACAATGACCTGAGCTGATATGGACAAGTCCTTTCCCCAACTATCCACATACAAACAAATATTTGTTTCCTATGAACGTGAAGAAATAAATATCTGTGAAAGAGTGTGAGCAGATATAAGACATAGGAGAACCAAAATCTCTAGAACTGGAGATAATAGGACAATCTGATATTGAGTTTTAAATGACTGAGATGAATTCCTTGAAGTAAATTCAGATCTCCATTAAAATATAAATAACTCTAGGAAGTACTGTAGGTTTATAATCTAAAAATGGAAAATATTGTTAGGTAGACCTCAGTTCATAGAACTAGACTAATTATCATGGGCCACACATGATCAACTTTTCTTTTTTTATACTGAACTGCCATGAACTGAACAACCAACTCTAGAATTATAACACTGACAATACTTCACACCAATCCATGCATTAATCCAGTGTTATTTTCTTACATACTATTGCTTTTGAGATGCCTGTCAGATAATTGAGAGTTGAAGGTCATGAGACAGAAAAAGAATAGCTGTTTGAGATTAGGAATAGAAGAACAACTTTTGGGAAATAACACAGCGGAGGAAAGACAATTTCTGTCTATTTCACAATTCAGTCAAGGGCTTCCTGAGTACTTTATTTCTATCTCTTAAATTTTATATTGGAGTATAGCTGATTACCAATGTTGTGTTAGTTTCAGGTGTACAGCAAAGTGATTCAGTTACACATATGCTGAGTACTTTATATCAAGACATTAGTCAGTACATGGACATTAATTCAAGTGAAAGAGAAATTAAATCTCATTACCCCAACTTTCTTTTCCTACAAAACCATGAACAGATATTAAAACAAAGGTGGTAGTAAGAATTTCATTCAAAGAATTTCAGAGAAGTAGCAAGCTCAATCTTGCAAATATCTATTTTTTCATTTATTTTGTGGCCAGCAAAAGGTTAATAAGGATAGCTTCTGTCTCCAAAAGAGTTGTAGCTTGAATGTGCAGGATGATATATCATTTTTTTAAGATGACAATAACTAAAAACTGACTGCTTAATATTGTCAGTTACTGTTCTAAGAAATAAATACCTATGGCCCTTACAACAACTTGATGAAGGAGGTACTATCATTAGCTTATATGAGATCACACAGGTACAATCAGGGGAAACAGGATACTGACTCCAGGCAGTCTGTGTCCAGAGCCATGGTCTGAGCATCAATACAATGACACCTCTTGTGAGTAAGATATGATAAGAATATAATAAAGTCTTGCAAAAAGTTCTGCAAAAACCCACTGTGTAGGAGACTTGCAGAGGTATCATATTTCATTGGGCTTTGAATGATACATAAGAGATGCTGGCCAGGAACAAAATGTGGAGGAAAGAGGACAATCCAGGTAAAGAAATGGTGTAAAACAAATGATAAAGTCTTAAATGTACATTGAAGTTTAGGAAGCAACCAAGTAGATCAGGGCAGAAGGGGAAAGGGCAAAGAGGATGAGATGGTTGGATGGCATTGCCGACTCAATGGACATGAGTTTGAGCAGACTCTGAGAGATAGTGAAGGACAGGGAAGATTGGCCTGCTGCAATCCATGAGGTCACAGAGTCGGACACGACAGAGCAACTGAACAACAAAGTAGATCAGAGGGAGTGCTAGAAATCAGATGAAAGTTAACTTGAGGCCAGGATATGAGGGACTTCAAGTACTACGCTAAAGGATTTTACCCTTATTCTGTAGATGATGAGATATCACTGTAGGATTTTAGTGTTGCTACTATGAGAATGATGTTCAGCAAATTCAGTTTTAGAGAGCATGCAAGAATCTTGCTTGTTCTTCTGCCTCTTCACAACATCATTTACACCACTGCCTTCAAATGCCTCCTCAACAATCAGTTCCTCCAGGAAGCTTTCTTCAACTACCTTTTCCCAACAGGTCAGATTCTCCCTTTTATTTTTCTAAATTATTTATTTCCATAGCTTCCCTGAGCTTTATTCTAACACCTACCACAGCTTGTAATTATGCTCCATGGGTGATCCAGGCTCATGAGCTAAGAAAGGGGTTTGTATGCATGTAAAATGGGAGTTCTCAGAAGTTGAAGCCATAGGGATAAATGAGAAAGATGAAGGAAAACATGCCAAAAGGAGGACAGAACACAGTATGTAAGATACCTAACTAGCAAGGGTAGACCCTGATGCTGGGAAAGATTGAGGGCAGGAGAATAAGGGGTGACAGAGAATCAGATGGTTGGATGGCATCACCAAGTCAATGGACAAGGGTGTGAGCAAGCTCCAGGAGATAGGGAAGGACAGGGAAGCCTGGCATGCTGCAGTCATTGGGGACACAAAACGTCAGACAGTTTAGTGACTGAACAGCAACAAAGTTAGATTAAAGAAGCAGATTCAGGGGAAACAACCCAAAAGAGATCCTTGGAGACAGAAGATAAACTCCGAGAGAGGTGTGACACTGTAGGCAGAAGCTAAGATATTATGAAGGAAGTACTGGTCTCAGTGACAAATGCTATAAAGAGACTGGGTAAGATGTAGATAAAAACAGTAGTGAACTTAGCTTTTTCCAGAAGAACTCATAAAAATGTGGGAGGGAATCATATTCATATTTAAGAACTGAGAAGTAAAAGGAGCAAACACAGACTATCTCTTAAAGAAATCCCGTGCTGAAGATGACTATAAGGATGTCTTGGAGAAATCAAGAGTTGAGGGTGAGCTTATTCAGACATTAAAGGAGAACAATCTCAGCTCATCGTTTCATGTCATTCCTCGTGTTTTCTGTGATAACTTAATAATTCCAATCATGGAGAGGAGATGGTCTTTCAAAATCCTACAGAAAGATATTCAGATCTCACATTTTCTCGCACATGCCCTTCAGGAAGTTAATGACACTTTTCTGCCCCTCTCTACCCTTGTCCATTTCCCCACCTAAGCTTATGTTACCCTAAGGATTTTATTAATTGTGCACCAGAATGAATTCTCAGAAAATGAAGAATCTTAGTCAGAATCTCTTACTTGCCAGTTTCTATCTGGAAAAAAGAACCACCTGAGTAAAGGAAAATTGCTGTTTCAGTTTACTTGATAAGTGGGTATGTGTTACAAAACTTAATGCATCGAATCTGACTCATTCATCTAGGAATTTCACAATATAAAAATATGGGGAGAAACATTATAAGATCATGGTCATTTATAAGATCAGCCATCTTGATCAAAAATAATTAAAATAGATCATACAAAACATGAAAGTATTTCAAATTATTTGCCATGAGGTTTAAAATGTTAGACAGCTCAGCAGAACTGAGCAGAACCAAAACTGAATGATAACCTTAGCAAAATGATTAAAATAATTAAAATTCATCCTAAAAAATGAAAAAATATTTTCCAAACTACTAAACTTCATATGCTTCGTTTTCTCTATTGTATCATAAATAAGAAAAGAGAACACTACACCAATATCAGTCATCTGTGAACACTGTGGAAATTTAATTGCAGTTTATATATTTTCATATAAATATATGTTAATAACACATTATTTTAATTACAAAAGAAAGCACCTCCTGAGAAAAATTGATTCAACTATTAAGTACAGTGCACTAATTTCCTTCTTAGTATATTTGTTCACATTTAAAATTTAAATTTCAATAGCAAATAACTCTGGGGAAGGCAATGGCACCCCACCCCAGTACTCTTGCCTGGAAAATCCAATGGACGGAGTAGCCTGGTGGGCTGCAGTCCATCGGGTCGCTAACAGTCAGACAGACTGAGCGACTTCACTTTCACTTTTCTCTTTCATGCATTGGAGAAGGAAATGGCAACCCACTCCAGTATTCTTGCCTGGAGAATCCCAGGGATGGGGGAGCCTGGTGGGCTGCCGTCTATGGGGTCACACAGAGTCGGACACGACTGAAGTGACTTAGCAGCAGCAGCAGCAGCAAATAACTAATATTGTAAATACAAATGTTGAAGAGTGGTGATAAGGTAAGCTAGACTTATGAAGGCTTATGAATTACAAGTTATCTTATGAATTTTCAGAAAGGGTGACTGTTAATGCACTGATCTGTATTTGCTGTGACCACACATTTTACAAGCTTTAGTGGTCTTTTTAAAAAAACCTTCATTTTAGAATGATCAGACTTAGATAGCTATCGCTTTAGTTCTATATCTACATTTTACGTAATTAAATAAGATTGCCTTCCATTTGGTTATTCCAGTAATTCTGAGTACTTAGAAGATCCAGGAAATCTAAAGTGCCACAGTGAGCACGTAGGCGGTCTGATGGAGGAAAAAAAAAATTTTTTAAGGTTTTAAAAAAAGAACTAAAATCACTTCCTGTGGTTAACATTTTAGAACCTGGTCCAGAACAGTCTGTACCAATATTGTGGGTTTGTTGGTATCTCATTTATGAGCATCAGAAACAGACTTGCCTTGGTGCCATCCTTTGAGTAGGATGCACGTGTAAGACAGATGGAACTCGTATATCTATCAGATGTAATTAAAGACTTACTGAATATACTGCCAAATACCACAAATATTAAAACACTTTAGAATAAATTTACTATTGCTTTGACAGCAGTTTCAACAAAATAGCTGGCTATTTCAACAAATGAGAAGATGGAGTATACTGAAATAGAATTATTACAACTTAAAATGTGGTAGTTTGGCATAATTTTATCCATATTCTATAATCTACACAGGTCTAAATTTAAGGATTTTATTATAATAAAATACTTCAGGCTCTTATCTGAGAAAAAGTTAGGGAATAGTTTTTCAACAGGTTCTCCCAAGGAGAAATTAATAATCAGAAGAGAACAAACTCAAAGACTGAAAACTGAACAAAACCACTTTCTATCCATATAAGAAGGCTGCCCAAAGAAGAATGCTGATTAAGGGACCACTTTCTCATGGTTTCCACCATATTCTTCTGGGAACTCTTTTCAGTAATGCCAAAAGCATCAGAGACATTAGTTAGGAGAGTAGTGTTGACTGATCAATGGATTGATTAACTAGAAGTCACTGCTGATGCTCACGAGGGCAATTTTGGTTGAGATGGGAGCTCTATTCTTTTTTTTTTTTAATTTTTATTTTTACTTTATTTTACTTTACAGTATTGTATTGTTTTTGGCATACATTGACATGAATCCACCACGGGTGTACATAAACTCCTAAATATGAACCCCCCCTCCCACCTTCCACCCCACATCATCCCTCCGGATCATCCTATTCTGATTGCAATCATCTGAGGACTAAATGGAAGTTTAGGTAAGATTCCCCCCAACCAAAAAAAAAAAAAAAAAAGAAAAGTGACTATTTCAAAATGCAAATACATTGGTTTATCATTAAAACAGCAACAACAACAAAATGAACTCAATAAAGTAAGTAGGTTTCTAAATTCCTTAGAGCTAGGCTGGCTATTTATGGCTATTTTATTATATAAATAAAATGTTAGATGTAAAGTGGTAAAGTTTAGTTGGAAGTTATGAAACATTTTGCCATCATTCTTCAGAGTATGGGCTTTAATCAGAGAAATATTGATTTTATTATTAATCTTAGGAGAAAAGCTCCTCAAGAAGAGATAGAGGAAATAACCTACATGTGCATTGATGGGTAAAGAAAATGGAGTGTGTATATACACTAAAACACGAAATCTTGCCATTCCATAAAAGTATGAAATCTTGCCATTTTTGACCACACACATGGACTCTGAGGGCATTATGCCAAGTGAAATATGTCAGACAGAGAAAGACAAGTATCATATGATCTTATTTATATGTGTAATTTAAAAAACACCACCACCACCTCAGAAATACAGAGACTAGATTGGTGGTTGCCAGAGGCAGGGTATGAGGAGTGGGTGAAATAGGTGAAGGGAGTTAAAAGATTAAAATGTCCAGTTTTAAAACAAATAAGACACAGGAAGGTAAGGTACAGCATGGTGAATATAATTAATAATATTAAAATAAATATTTGAAAGCTACTGATATGGTAAATCTGAAAAGGTCTTATCACCAAAAAATTTCTAACTATGTATGGTGATGAATGTTAACTAGATTTATTGTGGTTATCATCTCACAATATATGCAAATATCACATCATTATGTTGTGATGAAACTAATACAATGTTATATGTCAATTATACCTCAATCAAAAAAGGGAGAAGATATAACTAAAATGACCAAAGTAGATCCTGTACCTAAACTGTACCCACATACACCCACCCACTAAAATTAATTACACAAAAAATATTGAAAATAGGTTAAATTCTCTTCTTAACTAGCAGTGGTTTTCCACTTAGATGAATATTTTTTTAAAAGCCTACACACATTAATAAGAAACACATCTTATCAATATATATCAACATATATCAAAATACCAAGAAAAGGTAAAAATTAAAGGGATGAAAGAAGTCCATGGGTAAATGTTAGTGGTATGTACAATAATGGAGAAATGTTAATGTCAGAAACATTACATTCAAGGTTAAAACATTACATTGTAAAAATAGTATCTATTAGTGTTCTAGGAAGCAAGTTCAACTTTGAAGCATATTATCATTATTATATTAAGCATATTATCATTATTATAATGCAAGAAAAGAATAATGTGAAATACAAAATGTAATAAATCCTAAACTAAACGTGGTATTAAATATAGCCATATTACAATACTGACATTAAAAATTATGTTACAGGAAATCACTATCTTGAAGATTTAGTTGTATTTACATGTTCAGTGAAGCATTATTCACCTCATCCAAGGTATAAAAACAATCTAAGCATTCTTCAACAAATGAATGAAGAAAATGTGGTTTACGTATACAATGGAATATTATAGTCTTTAAAGAAAAATCCTGGCATTTGCAACAACATGGATCAACCTGGAAAGAATGGTGCTAAGTGAAATAACCCAGACAAAAGAAGACAAATGCAGTGTCCCCAGTACCCATGAGATATTGGTTCCCAAATCCCCCACAGACACACAAAATTCATGGATGTCCTTCCATAAAAGTGTTGTATTTGCATGTAGCTTATGCACATCTTCTTGTAAGTCTTCTTTAGGTTACTTATAGCGCCTAATACAATGTAAATACTATGTATATAATTGTAAATTAAACAAATACTATGTAAGTAGTTGTTCAGTTCAGTTCAGTCGCTCAGTCGTGTCCGACTGTTTGCGACCCCATGAATCGCAGCACGCAAGACCTCCCTGTCCATCACCAACTCCCAGAGTTCACTCAGACTCACATCCATCGAGTCCATGATGCCATCCAGCCATCTCATCCTCTGTCGTCTCCTTCTCCTGCTGCCCCCAATCTCTCCCAGCATCAGAGTCTTTTCCATTGAGTCAACTCTTCCCATGAGGTGGTCACAGTACTGGAGTTTCAGCTTTAGCATCATTCCTTCCAAAGAAATCCCAGGGTTGATCTCCTTCAGAATGGACTGGTTGGATCTCCTTGCAGTCCAAGGGACTCTCAAGAGTCTTTTCCAACACCACAGTTCAAAAGCATCAATTCTTCGGCGCTCAGCCTTCTTCACAGTCCAACTCTCACATCCATACATGACCACAGGAAAAACCATAGCCTTGACTGGATGGACCTTAGTCGGCAAGGCAATGTCTCTGCTTTTGAATATTCTATCTAGGTTGGTCATAACTTTTCTTTCAAGGAGTAAGCGTCTTTTAATTTCATGGCTGCAATCACCATCTGCAGGGATTTTGGAGCCCAAAAACATAAAGTCTGACACTGTTTCCACTGTTTCCCCATCTATTTCCCATGAAGTGATGGGACCGGATGAAGCGATGGGACTAGAGAAAGGAATGGCAAACCACTTCAGTATTCTTGCCTTGAGAACCCCATGAAGAGTATGAAAAAAAGTAGTTGTTAGTGTAAGGCAAATTCAAATTCTGCTTTTTGGAGCTTACTAAAATTTTCTTTTTCAAATACCTGCGATCTGTGGCTGGCTGAATTCATAGATGCAAAACCGACGGATTGAGAGGGCAGACTACTACTGCATGGTCTCACTTATATGCACAATCTTTAAAAAAAAAAAAAAAAAAAGTAGAACTCATAGAGTGGAAACGGTGGTTGCCAGGGGCTTGGTGCAGGAAGAAATAGAAGCTGGTCAAAGGGTAAAAACCTTCAATTATAAGATAAATGTATAACAGGGGATGACAGTTTATAATATTACATTGCATAATTAAAATTTGCTAAGAGAGTAGTATGTAACGTGTTCTCACCAAAGCAAATAAATTAAAAAGGTAAATATGTGAAGTGATAGATGTGCTAATTAATTCTGGGAATTCATATGTATACCAAATCTTCATGTTGTATACCTTAAATATGTGAAATTTTTATTAAAAATGTACTTATGAATAAATAAATAAGTTACCCAAAAAAATCCAATGATTTTGGATACTGCCCATAATATATACTCTTACGTTAAAAAGTAAGTTTCAAAATGGAATGTATAGCATGATCCAAATTTTAAACACTATATAAAATATAGATTCACATATATCTATAGAGATAGATGGCCTTCCCTCATAGCTCAGTCAGTAAAGGATGTGCCTGCAATGCAGGAGACCTGGGTTCAATTCCTGGATTGGGAAGATCCCCTGGAGAAGGAAATGGCAACCCTCCAGTATTCTTGCCTGGAGAATCCCATAGACTATAGCCTGGGATTGCAAGAGTTGGACATGACGTAGCGACCAAACATCATACAGATAGATAAAGAAGTATATCAATATACCAAAGCCAGCTGACAGAATTACAGGCAATTTTTTATCACTTTTTGCTTATTTTTTGAAATTTTCTATCCTGAATATATATTGTTTTTATAAAAATTTACTTTTAGAATAACAAACATGGACTTTATCTTATCTAGTTCTCCATTCCTTACCTTTTAAACTAACACGTTTCTGTTTAAGAGTCTCGTTTATCAAAACCACTTAAGGAAATCTCCATCCAAAAAAAAAATGACAACAAGCTACTGGTTACCAGTGGAAAGGTGGGGAGGGCGAGTATGGAAAAGGGGAAGTGAGAGGTGCAAATACTAGGGTGTAAGATAAGCTCAGGGATATACTATATACACAAAAAATGTAGCCAGCTTTTGGTAATGACTCTAAACAGAAAGTAACCTCTAAAATTTTATAAAAATAAAATGTTTTAAAAAGTAAAAAAAAAAAAAATAGAAATGGCCAAAGTCACTTGTAAATTAACAAAAATTGCATTATGGCTTTAAGAAAACTTAAACCAAAAATTTGATACGAATCATATAATTACTTCGGTAGAAATTAATGAAAATATTCTTCCAAATAAAGTGAAACCAACTACAATTTTTTTTACCCATCCTAAAAATCTCACAATGACCAAGAATTGGCAGCTCAATGTGTCTGTGATGTTTATATGATTTCCTAAATGTTATTTTAAATATAATAGGTAAAATTTGTTCTTGCTGCAGATACTTTTTGCAAGGAAAGTAAGCTGTATAAGGATATATTTCAAGAAGGAAATCAGAGTTTCAGCCAAATTAAATAGCTTTTCCTTCTCTTTCCTCTTACTACTTTCATTGTAAAACATAGCTATTACTGAATTTCCACTCTGCGGATGAACACCAAATCTATAAATCTAGCCTAGCTTTATATGCATTAACAAAACAAAATAAAATTTAGCATTTAAATTGTTATGGTTTTCTTTTAAAATATAGGTGAAGGTGAAGTCGCTCAGTCGTGTCCGACTCTTTGCGACCCCGTGGACTGTAATCTACTAGGCTTCTCCGTCCATGGGATTCTCCAGGCAAGAATACTGGAGTGGATTGCCATTTCCTTCTCCAGGGGATCTTCCTGACCCAGGGATCGAACCCGGGTCTCCCGCATTGGAGGCAGACGCTTTAACCACTGAGCCACCAGGGAAGAGATATACATCCATCTTTAGATTATAACTGAGAAAGTGATGGACTTAGAGTCAGATACACTGGAATTAAGGTTCTTAACTATCACAGATGATCATTTTCATTCTTCTGAGTCTACCACATATAATTGGCTTTCCTGGTGGCTCAGTGGTAAAGCAGCAGCCTGCCAAGCAGGAGACTCAGGTTCGATCCCTGGGTTAGGAAGATCCCCTGGAGAAGAAAATGGCAACCCACTCCAAGATTCTTGCCTGGGAAGTCCCATGGACAGAAGAGCCTGTAGNAGATATACATCCATCTTTAGATTATAACTGAGAAAGTGATGGACTTAGAGTCAGATACACTGGAATTAAGGTTCTTAACTATCACAGATGATCATTTTCATTCTTCTGAGTCTACCACATATAATTGGCTTTCCTGGTGGCTCAGTGGTAAAGCAGCAGCCTGCCAAGCAGGAGACTCAGGTTCGATCCCTGGGTTAGGAAGATCCCCTGGAGAAGAAAATGGCAACCCACTCCAAGATTCTTGCCTGGGAAGTCCCATGGACAGAAGAGCCTGTAGGCTACAGTCCATGGGGTCACAAAGAGTCCAACAACACAGAGCAACTGAGCACGCACAATGATATATATTAACATATTCATTTATTCCACAAATACTGACTATGTGTATAATATTCTAATCACTAAAACATAGAGGTGGTTTACAGCAATGAGAAAGAGGGAGAGAAAGCCAGGCTAGGTATCAGCAGTCTTGAGGGTTTCAGCTCAGTGGAGTGAAAGATAATACCAAATGCCTGAAAAACTCAAGATAATTATAAATTGCAATTTTTAAAAAAAGCTGTGAAAGAAATAAACAAAACTGACATAGGGTTAAGTAGCAGAGGATGGCTTCATTAACTCAAGGGATCAAGGAAGACTGCTTAACATAACTGCCATTTGGGCCCAGACCAGAAGGATAAGGTGTTACATGTGTACCCAAGTACCATACAACTAGAGACAGCTTTAATACTTCAGAGCTGTTGAAACTAAATTTGCAACTAGCATTATGTTATACCAAGCGGTATTTCTTTCTAACTCCTTTACACATACTTCCAAGTCCCTTCACTTTATCCTACACAAGAGTTCTCTGCCTTTGACCTTCTATTGCTTTCCCTGCCCCTGCTAAAGAACTAGTTTACCATGAGCCACTTTATGCCTATTTACTTTTTACAAACATCTCTGTTGTTAATTCTTCTGGACACTGGATTGTGAAAAATATTAACCCATGAAACCTGGTGATAATGAAAGAAAAGTAGTTTTTCAGAGTTATTATATATAGATACGGGCTGTGTGATATTGTGTCCATGTTAGATGTTCACTCATATCCGACTCTTTGCGACCCCATGGACCAGTCTTCTCTATCCATGGAATTTTCCAGACAAAAATACGGGAGTGGTTTACCATGCCCGCCTCCAGGGGATATTCCCTGACCCAGAGATTGAACCCAGGTCTCCTGCATTACAGGCAGATTCTTTACCATCTGAGCCACCAGGGAAGCCCCCATATTGTGTCGACCTAACTACAATAAAACATTTCCTTAAATAGAGAAAAAAATGGCTATACAACTCTTATGTCCTGTTTACGAATGTTAACTATGGTATTTGTATGTGTATTACATGTGTTGTCCTGTATAACATATTTTCCAGATGAGTTCATTTTTAAAGCCTAAGCAAAACTCATTATTGTTTAAGTGCTTTTATCAAATGGAATTCAGAATTCTAAGTTTAACTTGCTATACCTCTTTTTTTATGAACATGTTAAACTTACAGAAAATCTGGTGTCCAGCCTATATTAATTCTATTTTTAAACCATGAAATTATCCTTATAATTTTTTTAAGATCTTGCTCATTAAAACAGTCATTACATAAAGCATGTGGTCTTTCCTGAAAAGCATATTACAATTTTTTTCATTACAGTTAAATAATTTTTATCTGTAACTTAATGATATTCATACTAGACAAAATTAAATATATTAAACAAAGTATTTCATGTCAGAGTATTTTTACTCTTGCCAAATATTGTTAAGTGCTAAATTGAACTTTTTGTTAGGAGAATGACAAGCTACTCAGGCACTGTTAAAATGAAAAATTTGCCTTTCATAAAATGGAGAAACAAGATTAATTAACCAAGAAAAACATCCTCTTTATAGAAATACTAGAGAAAATGATATTTATATAGTAAATATTTATGGGTTAAATTGCCTTTCAAAAGGCAGTAATCCCTTCTGTAGAACATTTTACTGAATTATTGGATAGCTATTATGGTTTAAATCTTATACATAATGACTATTTAATGCACTGAATTTCAAACTATGAGATCACAAAACAAATGTGTTTTGTTTTTCTTAAGTACTGATTTAAACAACAAAAACAAAACTCCAGAAAAGTTTTGTTAATTGTGAAGAACATAAATTGGGAATTCTCAGAATATATAAATTATCATTTTATATTATTTATATTCTCAGAATATATAAATAATCATTTCTAGAAGAAGAAAATTAGGATAAGGAGCCACTCAGTTCAGCATTTATATAATATCTAACCTCTGTTTTACCCAGAGATAGTACTAGTGAATGACACAGAAGAGGTTTCTGCACCCACAGATCTTATACTCTACAGAATGAGCACTGATAAAGTAGAACAAAAGTAGACGGTGACTTGTGAAATCAAAATGTCAGGAAACAATAGAAGGCACATTACTTTTTTAAAAGAACAAAATCATCATAGTTGACAAAGATCATTGTTGATAAAGTAATTTTTTAATTAAATGTATCTTTATTGCTAAAATAACATACTAAGTAATAGTCTGAAATTACTAAATTGATTATTTTGTATGCCTTTGGTGATAGAAGTTCTGTACATTTTTCCAAAGCATTTGACATAATTGAAATAATGCTACACATAGAGCAGCACCTAGAAATGGAGAGGAAAGAGGCCAAGCTATATAAAGTGCCCAAATATACTGGGACTTGAACATTTCATGCAAAGATGAGCTCGATAAAGGATAGAAATGGTATGGACCTAACAGAAGCAGAAGATATTAAGAAGAGGTGGCAAGAATACACAGAAGAACTGTACAGAAAAGATCTTCACGACCCAGATAATCATGAGGATGTGATCACTAATCTAGAGCCAGACATCTTGGAATGTGAAGTCAAGTGGGCCTTAGAAAGCATCACTAAGAACAAAGCTAGTGGAGGTGATGGAATTCCAGTTGAGCTGTTTCAAATCCTGGAAGATGATGCTCTGAAAGTGCTGCACTCAATATGCCAGCAAATTTGGAAAACTCAGTAGTGGCTGCAGGACTGGAAAAGGTCAGTTTTCATTCCAATTCCAAAGAAAGGCAATGCCAAAGAATGCT
>SJYX01024461.1:468330-537236 GCA_006410675.1 Oreotragus oreotragus | reverse complement strand
TGGTGATGGACAGGGAGGCCTGGCGTGCTGCGGATTCATGGGGTCGCAAAGAGTCAGACACGACTGAGTCTGTCTCTTATACACATCTAGATGTGTATAAGAGACAGAGACTCTTGAGAGTTCCTTGGACTGCAAGGAGATCCAATCAGTCCATTCTGAAGGAGATCAACCCTGGGATTTCTTTGGAAGGAATGATGCTAAAGCTGAAACTCCAGTACTTTGGCTACCTCATGTGAAGAGTTGACTCATTGGAAAAGAGTCTGATGCTAGGAGGGATTGGGGGCGGGAGGAGAAGGGGACGACCGAGGATGAGATGGCTGGATGGCATCATGGACTCGATGGACATGAGTCTGAGTGAACTCTGGGAGATGGTGATGGACAGGGAGGCCTGGCATGCTGCGATTCATGGGGTCACAAAGAGTCGGACACGACTGCGCGACTGAACTGAACTGAACTGACATTCAAGAAGAAAGTTCTGCTTAATAGAATGATATACTCTATAGGAGACAGTATGGGTCTAGAAAATATAAAGTCAAGTTGCAAATAGAACTAAAAATGCCTGAAGCAGTTGGCAGGTCATACGAGCTTGTTGTCACAGGTAATTAGGCTATGGGGATACTGATTCTTGCTAACCAAACCTCTGAGAAATTGATGTAAAACCAGACAGCTAATTTGAACTGAGAATTTTAACTAGTCAGTTTGCAAGTTATTACCCTGTTTCCTCAGAACAGAAAATTCTACAAAAAGAGCAAATTTAAAATCAGAAGGTGCCTTCAATGGCCATAGATGCCAACAAGAGCAGAGAGCTGAATAGTCTTAATGGTCAATAAAAAGTAAAGTTATAATTAGCAGCCTGATAGACCATAACTCCAGGATAAAGTTGCCAAGTAGTCTGGCAACTTTCAATGCTATAGGAGAGTCATCAAAGGAACTTGTTTCAAACTTTTTACACAGAGGGGGAAAGGTGGGGGGAATGGATAGTCAGGGAGTTTGGAATGGGCATGTATACATTGCTGTATTTAAAATGGATAACCAACAAGGACCTATTGCATAGCAGAGGGAACTCTGCTCAATGTTATGTGGCATCTTGGATGGGAGAGGAGTTTGGGAGAGAATGGGTACATGTATATGATGGTTGAGTCACTCTGCTATGGATCTGAAACTATCACAACATTGTTCACTGGCTATACTACAATATAAAACAGAAAGTTTTTTTTTTTTTTTTTTTTTTTTATTAAAGAAAGAACAAGAGTCGTTAACCACTAACAGTGGTTAACAAAAGAAAGAAAAAAGGGCTTCCCCGGTGGCTCAGAGGTTAAAGCGTCTGCCTGCAATGCGGGAGACCTGGGTTCGGTCCCTGGGTCAGGAAGATCCCCTGGAGAAGGAAATGGCAACCCATTCCAGTATTCTTGCCTGGAGAATCTCATGGACAGAGGAACCTGGTGGGCCACAGTCCACGGGGTCAGAAAGAGTCGGACACAAGTGAGCAAACGACTTAACTTTGTTTCACTTTACCACTGAACCACCAGGAACACCCATATGTATATATATATATCCCCTGTTTTGGACTTCATTCCCATTTAGGTCACCAAAGAGCATTAAGTAGAGTTCCCTGTGCTATACACCAGGTTCTTATTAGTTACCTATTTTATACATATCAGTGTATACACAT
Source organism: Oreotragus oreotragus (assembly GCA_006410675.1). Classification (NCBI taxonomy): domain Eukaryota; kingdom Metazoa; phylum Chordata; class Mammalia; order Artiodactyla; family Bovidae; genus Oreotragus; species Oreotragus oreotragus. The sequence goes on along the minus strand of SJYX01024461.1, from coordinate 535,564 downwards.
CAGTCCCAGTCTCCCAATTTACCCCACCTTCCTTCCCCCTCTACGTCTGTGTCTCTATTTCTGCCTTGCAAACAGGTTCATCTATACCATTTTTATCAATTCCACACATGTGTATTAATATAGGATATTTGTTTTTCTCTTTTTGGATTTAGGGAGTTTCCTTTAAATGCTAAAAATAGAATTATCATATGATCGAGTAATCCCACTACTGGACAAACACCCTGGAAAAAAAAAAAAAAAACAAAAACAGGATGACCCAGAGAGATGATATGGGGAGAGAGGTGGGAGGGGGGTTCAGGATTGGGAACTCATGTACACCTGTGGCAGATTCATGTCAATGTATGGCAAAACCGATACAGTATTGTAAAGTAAAATAAAAATTAAAAAAAGAAAACATGTACCCCAATGTTCACTGAAGTACTATTTACAATAGACAGGTCATGGAAGCAACCTAAATGTCCACTGACAGATGAATGGATAAAGATATAATACATATATACAATGGAATATTACTCAGCCATAAAAAGGAACAAAACTGAGTCATTTACAGAGATGTGGATGGACCTAGGAACTGTCATACAGAATGAAGAAGGCAAGCTTTAAGAATACAACCTTTAAAATATTTTTAACATTTGATGTAGACAGTTTGGAACTGACTACCACAGAAAACTCCTAAGGACCTTTTTATATTTTCATTTAGAATTTTAAAAACTGACCCCATACTTCATCTCGCTATAAGTACACTTTAATATTGCTTATACACACATTTCAAAAGACTACAGAGAAAGGCAATATATAATGAAGACAAAATTGAGAATGATGCATTTTTAAAACTTTTATCCATAGAAAAAAGAAATCATCAATGTAATGCATATAAAACATAAGTAAAAAGAAAGAGAATGATAAAATTGCACCTGGTTTTCTTTAATTTTGGAGAAGGAAATGGCAATCCACTCCAGTACTATTGCCTGGAAAATCCCATGGACAGAGGAGCCTGGTAGGCTACAGTCTGTGGGGTTGCAAAGAGTCAGACACGACTGAGCGACTATACTTTCACAGTTTTCTTTAATTTATTCTCTACTGCTTTGTTCCTTATTGTTTTACTAACTTCAACAATTGCTGGACCACCCTGATGGTCCAGTGTTTAAGAATCTGCCTGCCAGTGCAGGGGACAATGGTTCAACACCTGGTTTGGTTAGATTCCACGTGCTTCAGGGCCATTAAGCCCATGGGCCGCCACTACTGGGCCCATGTTCAAAAGCCCAGGCTCTGCAACGAGAGAAGCCACCAGCATGAGAAGCCAGCACAGTGAGAAGCCTGCGCCGCAGCTAGAGAGTAGCCCAAACACAGCAATGAAGACCCAGTGCAGGGGAAAACAGTTAAGTAAATAAAACTGAAAAAAATAATTCCTCAAATGCATATGTCACTCTGGGCCTGCATGCCAAGACATTTTATTAAGTTCATGTGCTAAAACTTTCTCATTCCTTGGATGACTTAACAAGAGATTTCTTAGGAGTATTATAATCTTGAATGGTATTTTGATCTACCCAAAAGGAATACTTTGGAGTAATAGTATTATGAAACCAATGATAGAAATATCATTTAGACAAAAGTGACAGTCCATGAGACTTCACTCTGAGTTTCTTCTCGTCCTCTAATAAATATTTCTTTATGGTCAGAAAAAAGAGAAGAGGCAGTTAGAGCCAGTACTGATGTTACTGCGAGGTGTAGTATGTACTTTCTTATTGATATAGTACACATTTCTGGTAAAAGAATTCCAAGCATCATAAACCCTTTGCTTGAATTCTATATTCCCAGATAGAGTTGCCACCTGTGAGGTTATAGGGCCATTATACAAGATCGTCTGACTCTTCTACTTCTTTTATTACTATCCAGTTTTAGACAGTAATCCTTTCTCATATAATCACTCAAAACATGTGTGTTCCCATATTTTCAAATAATGTCACATATGCCAGAACACAAAAGATTCTGTCTTTCCACTTGTTGAAATAGGATTTCTAAATTAAACGTGTGATACTGAGCATTAGCCAGATACTAGCTCTTAAACAGGCCTCCCTGGTGACTCAGTAGTAAAGAATCCACCTGCCAAGTAGAAGACGGAGGTTCGGTCCCTCAGTTGGGAAGGTCCCATGAAGGAAATGGCAATCCACTCCATGAGCCTTGGTGGGCTACAGTTCATGGGGCTGCAAAAGAGTCGAACATGACTTAGTGACTACACATCAGCAACAACAGGTCCGAAACAAACCAGACATACTGGAAAATTTTTAGGTGGACAGAATAAATGGGAGGACGGGGGATACATGGTAGCACTGCTATCATCATAGGTTAACTGATATGTGAACAGTAAGTATATACTGGTTCAATTATATTTTCTATTTTCAGCTTAAAAGTAGGAACACCTGTATTTAAGTCCCAGTTCTGACACTAAATAGCATGAAATTTTTAAACAACTCATTTTTAAGCCCTCAGGGTCAGGCATGGTGTCCTCATTCTGTTAAATCAGTAAGTAAAGACTAGGTCTCCAAGTTTCCTTCTAGTTTTAACATTTTATCCATATTGAGTTGCTATGGTCAGTAATCGAAATTCTCTATAAAGGAAATAAAATTCATATTAACAAAATTATTTCATCTGTACTTTGCAAAGCCAGTAAAATAGATGAATTTACTGCTTCAATAGAGTCTTTTTAAATGCCCTAAGCTGAGGGCAGTCTCTGAAGTGAACTTCAATTTTGTCAGTTTTTAAAAAATCAGTACTTCACCAGTACTTATAGATCTTTTTTAAACAATTTTACTTAATTTTGCTTGTGCACAGGCTTTCTCTAGCTGCAGCGAGCAGGGGCTGCTCTGCAGTTGTGATGCCCAGCTTTCTCGCTGCCGGGGCTGCAGTGCCATCTTCAGCTGTCAGGCATGAGCTCTAGTGTGCAGCTCCAGTAGCTGTGGCTTGTGGGCTCAGTAGCTGTGGTACCCAGGCACCCAGGGATCAAACCAGTGTCCCCTGTGCAGCAAGGCAGACCCTTAACCATTGGACTACCGGGGAAACCCACATATAGGTCTTAAAACGTTATTTGCTATGAGTTTTGAGGGATTTAAATGGTAGTAATTAATTAGTTTAGCATATTATTTTGTTTTGTGGCATATGGAGACTTTTTCTGAAACTACCGGGTATGAATTTCACAAGAGTATCTTCATTTCAATGGAGTACTGGCATCCTTGTCTAGACTATATGTCTTTACAAGTCAGACCTAAAGTCCTCAGAATATCTGTTGGCTGCCCCTACTCACATTAAGCTTTTTCAGCAAAGTGCTGCCTCTTCTTGGAAGCATCTGTGACTATGGTTTTCCATCTGCCACACATGACGAAGTCAGTCTTTGAATATGCCATTTCTGCTTTCATGGCTTGAAGAGACCAATAGTCTAAACCTATGTCTTTGGGGCATTCTGACATTTTTCCAGAGATAATGATTGACTTTCTGGCCATCAATTGATCTTTCACAGTAACACTTGTTTAGATAAATTTATAAGCTAAATTATTAATATAGAATGATTTTTTTTAAAAAAGACTTCATGGACAAATGCATATTATATTGCACTCTTTTTAAATTGAATTGAACTATGAATAATGTGAACAAATTCAATACCAGAACTTCGGAGGTTTTTCTACATATAGTGTAACTGGAAATTTATTTTGGTTGAAATATAGTATCTTAAAAATGCAATTATCTGAAACAATCCACCCAATAAGCAACTAGCAGCTTCTTTACAATATCAACTTAGACACTTTCGGTCTTGGAGTACTATACAATCAATAAAGAAGCATGCAAATACTACCTGAACAAAGAACACACAGTTTAAAATGTTGTATTAATTTGTTTTTAAGGAAAATTCCCTAGTACATGAGGAAAAGAATATATCAACTAAGTATTGCCCAGGTTCACATTAAATTGGTACAGCTGGGTATAACTATTTTTTAAAAATCTGGATATGACTATTAGCAGATACTTGGCCAGCATAAGTCAGAACACATGTTTCACCTTTACAGCAATAGGCTGTAAGCTTTTTGTCACTTGGTTCTCTTAAGGCTTCCCAAAATGTGTAAATGTTCCAGGTGTCCACTTAATTTAGTTAGTACCAATACTATAAAGATTTTTCAAGATGTAGTCTCAATGTACTGAACTAAACAAGTTTACTGGACAAAAGTAATGTAGCTCTTTCAGTAATTCCACATAACCACTTAACATTAAAATATCTAGTTTTAATTTTTTATTTAATTGATTTGTTTACAATGCTACTTTTCCAAATAGACCAGTTTTCATAATAAACAATTCATTACTCCATCAGTTGGTGGCAAACATTTGTACTTTTGACCAGATATGTGTTCTAGGCTTACCTAACAGTTGTTAAAAAAACAATGAATGTTACAAGCATTTATTTAAAGTCTAATTTTTAAAAGTTGGTATGATTTTTTTCTCATTAAGCACTTCTCAAATTTACTTGACTATGAAATTCTTATATCCCATAAAGATAGTAACTTCATGCAGAGAGTACTTTAAAAGACTTGGGACAGAAAAGATACCTCCAAGTTTTCTTTGGATACTTTATCTCTAATTCTTAAATAATTTTTCACATTTTTCAAATCTATATTTTTTCACCTAGAGCCCCTACATCTCATTCTTTTTTTTTTTAATAGAGGCTACTAATAAACTGGCAACCTTAACTTCCACTTTTACATAATTCAACTCAATGCAGTAAATATTCACCAAGATACTATGCTTGCTATTGTAAAATTGTTATATTGTCACCCCTTACTTTTCACTTTGGTAGACTAAATTTACCAAAATCCTACAATTTTTCCCTTATATATCAGAATTTATACTCATGTGATTATTCTTCTAGAACCATACTTTTCAAAAATATCTACAATCATTTTGAATTGCGATAATTGACACTAGGCATATCAGTTTAGTGAATGTAACATACTCCGGGAATCAGGAACCACTTTAAACATCATCGAGACCTGTCTGGTATTACTGCTGGACATTCCTTTTTTAAAGTGGGCTTCTTTGAAAATTTTATGTGAAATCAATACATCAGTACCCTCATCTCCACTCCTACCCTCCAACATATACCTCTTTTGTCAGGGCTCTCTACTACAGCCATGTCTTTATAACCAAGGATTTTACATTTCAAACATAAAAAGATAATCAATTAAATCATAAATACATGAAGACAGGAAGTGAAAGTTCCTTCCATCTAAGGAACATGCAAGGAAATAGAATCAACTGAAAGACTAGAGATCTCTTCAAGAAAATTAGAGATACCGCCCTTGTAGCTCACTTGGTAAAGAATCTGCCTGCAGTGTAGGAGACCGGGTTCGATCCCTGGGTTGGGTAGATCCCCTGGAGAAGGAAATGGCAACCCACTCTAGTATCATTGCCTGGAAAATCTCATGGACAGAGGAGCCTGGTGAGCTGCAGTCCATGGGGTCACAAAGAGTCGGGCATGACTGAGCCCATTTCACGCAAAGATGGGCTCGATAAAGGACAGAAATGGTATGGACCTAACAGAAACAGAAGATATTAAGACGAGGTGGCAAGAATACACAGAAGAACTGTACAAAAAAGATCTTCACGACCCAGATAAACAAGATGGTGTGATCACTCATCTAGAGCCAGATATCCTGGAATGTGAACTCAAGTGGGCCTTAGAAAGCATCACTACAAACAAAGCTAGTGGAGGTGATGGAATTCCACTTGAGCTATTTCAAATCCTGAAAGATGATGCTGTGAAAGTGCTGCACTCAATATGCCAGCAAATTTGGAAAACTCAGCAGTGGCCACAGGACTGGAAAACGTCAGTTTTCATTCCAATCCCAAAGAAAGGCAATTCCAAAGAATGTTCAAACTAACACACAGTTGCACTCATCTCACATGCTAGTAAAGTAATGCTCAAAATTCTCCAAGCCAGGCTTCAGCGATACGTGAACCGTGAACTCCCTGATGTTCAAGCTGGTTTTCGAACAGGCACAGGAACCAGAGATCAAATTGTCAACATCTGCTGGATCATGGAAAAAGCAAGAGAGTCCCAGAAAAACATCTATTTCTGCTTTATTGACTATGCCAAAGCCTTTGACTGTGTGGATCACAATAAACTGTGGAAAATTCTGAGATGGGAATACCAGACCACTTGACCTGCATCTTGAGAAATCTGTATGCAGGACAGGAAGCAACAGTTAGAACTGGACATGGAACAACAGATTGGTTCCAAATAGGAAAAGGAGTACATCAAGGCTGTATAGTGTCACCTTGCTTATTTAACTTATATGTAGAGTACATCATGAGAAACGCTGGACTGGAAGAAACACAAGCTGGAATCAAGATTGCCAGGAGAAATCTCAATAACCTCAGATATTCAGATGACACCACCCTTATGGCAGAAAGTGAAGAGGAACTAAAAAGCCTCTTGATGAAATTGAAAGAGGAGAGTGAAAAAGTTGGCTTAAAGCTCAACATTCAGAAAATGAAGATCATGACATCCGGTCCCATCACTTCATGGGAAATAGATGGGGAAACAGTGGAAATAGTGTCAGACTTTATTTTTGGGGGCTCCAAAATCACTGCAGATGGTGATTGCAGCATGAAATTAAAAGATGCTTACTTCTTGGAAGAAAAGTTATGACCAACCTAGATAGCATATTCAAAAGTAGAGACATTACTTTGCCGACTAAGGTCCATCTAGTCAAGGCTATGGTTTTTCCAGTAGTCATGTATGGATGTGAGAGCTGGACTGTGAAGAAAGCTGAGCGCCAAAGAATTGATGCTTTTGAACTGTGGTGTTGGAGAAGACTCTTGAGAGTCCTTTAGACTGCAAGGAGTTCCAACCAGTCCATTATGAAGATCAACCTTGGGATTTCTTTGGAAGGAATGATACTAAAGCTGAAACTCCAGCACTTTGGCCACCTCATGCGATGAGTTGACTCACTGGAAAAGACTCTGATGCTGGGAGGGATTGGGGGCAGGAGAAGGGGAAGACAGAGGATGAGATGGCTCTATAGCATCACTGACTCATTGGACGTGAGTCTGGGTGAACTCCAGGAGTTGGTGATGGACAGGGAGGCCTGGCGTGCTGCGGATTCATGGGGTCGCAAAGAGTCAGACACGACTGAGTGACAGAACTGAACTGAACTGATATCCAACTATTGCATTCAGAAACAGAATGATTTCATTAGGTGCACATATTTACTGGTGCTTAAAAATTGTCGGTCTGTTTTGACACTGAATTTCCAGCGATTTTTTAAAACTTCTTATTTTTCAAAATACATAAAAGATTTTTTATTTGGTCAGCTGCTTACTATTAAATATTTGTACTGAAAATAATCCATTAACTACTTTAACAATTAGAGGACTATGCTCACAGAATAAAAAGAATTCTTAAAATTTTATTTATATGCATTGTTATTCCAGATAGCTATGATAAGGTAATAAACAAAAGGCTAGCAAACACAAAGAAAACTTAATTAGCACAAAATAAAATCCTGTGGGGTAAGTCAGGAAGAAACATTAGTGATAAACATTTTGAACTGCTATGGAGTAGCTTGTTTGAGCTTTTAAATGGAAAAGAGTGGGCATATCTGCTTTGGCATTTAGTTACCACTGGATACATTTTTTAAAGTGGCATCCAATATACCAGATGTGGCATCCTTTATAACAATTCAAATTATGGTGAAATTATTAGATATAAACTTGAAAAATACATGAGTGTAGAGCTTTTCAAAATTCTTAGGACTAAATGAGCAATATGTTTGAAGACCACTGATTTAGGAAAGAGGGAGAGTAAATAAATGCCCTAGGGAAAAATGTAGAAGGATTGCTGGAGCAGTAAAGGGATTCATGCAGGTTAGTTCTCATGAATTCAAAAAAAGGAAGGGTGGGATGAACTGAGAGTTTGGGATTGACATATATACACTACTATGTACAAAAGAGATAACTAATGAGAACCTACTATATAACGCAGAGAACTCTACTCATTGCTCCGTGGTGACCTAAATGGGAAGGAAATCCAAAACAGAGGGGATATATGATACATATAGCTGATTTACTTCACTGTACAGCAGAAACTAATACAACATTATAAAGCAGCTATCCTCCAATACAATTTTTCTTTTAATGAGACCAGTCACTTTTGCAAGATTTTCTCCAGCTATATTCAGGTCTGCAAGTGCAGGTGTGGAGAAAGAGGAAAGTTGGATTTAACCAGCATTGGAGTCTTGCCAGGCAACAATAATAAAGCAAAAAATAGAAGCAAGTGAGTTGACAGTGTCTACAAGGGAGTGATTATAATGATGGACCATGGAATCAAAACTAAGTTGGGAGGGAAATGGGAGAATGGAGACTTTAGGGATACTTTTAAAAGGTGTAAGAACAATGAGCTATAGAGCTCATGAGAGTCAGAGAATAAATCTAGAGAACTAGAGTGAGAACTGTGGAAAGTTCAGTGGTAGTGTTGAGAAAATAAGGTGCTTGACATTGTGATCACGGATGGACTGCAGATAGTAGTAATATAAGATCTAGAGTCTGATGGCAGGATGAGATGCATAAGGTTGTTGTCAGAGAAGCTCACTGGAGGAGAAGAGAGCCAGGATCTGAATGGCCAGACTGGAAGGTTTATCTCCATGCTCACTGAACCTCTGAGAGTATGATGGGCATAAGGATTATTGAATTTAAACAACAGGTCATCTGACTGAGGTGACTCTTATGTCTTGGAGGCCTACATAAGCAAATAAATCAAAATCTAAGCCACAAATTTCTCAAGGTTACAAAATCAAAACCTAAGGACAACCAATCAGAAACAGTCAGGGAGGCTGTAAGATGTCATCAAGCAATAATTTCCTTGCTTTGCTTCTGTCTTTTCTCTATAAAGTACCTCTCTGAACTCCTGTTGACAGAGCTTACCTAACCACTTCCAGTTTGGTTCTGCATGATTAAAACCATTTTTTGCTCAAATAATGAACTCTTGAAATTTTTTATATACTTCGGTTTATCTTTTAATAATTTGAAAAGACAGACAAATCCAGGAGCTTAAACTCAAGTCTGTAGAGAACATCAAGAAGCAGGGGTGGTAGACTGTATCGTCTGAAGACATGATTTCCAAAGCTGGGAGACTGGAGGAGACAAAAATTGCCTAGAACTCTGTCCTTGGTCCTTTTTACTCCATCACTCTCCCTGGAGGGTCACAATTAGACCCACTAAATTGGCTTTAAACATCAAATATTCCTTGATGATTCTTATTTTTTTAATGTACAGCTCGTAGCCTGACTTTGGCTTGAGATCAAAATTCACATATCAAGAGATGACCTAAAAGGTTCACATGGATGGCAGAAGCTATCTCAATTTTGAAGTGTCCATAAACTACTGATATTTCCTTCATGTCTCCAGAACAACCCTCTGCTTTTACACGTTTCCTCATCTCCGTAAATGACACCAAAATTTACCTAGTTTCTCAAACCAAAAATAATACTTACTTAGCCATAAAAAGGAACAAATTTGAGTCAGCTGTAGTAAGGCAGATGAGTCTAGAACCTGTCATACAGAGTCAAGTAAGTTAGAAAGAAAAACAAATATCATACATTAATGTATATGTATATATAGAGAGTCTAGTTGCAAAGAGTCAGCCACGACTAACAACACATGCATGGAATCTAGAAAGATGATGCTGATGAGCCTAGATGCAAGAAAGAAATGGAGACACAGATGTAGAGAATGGACTTATGGACACAGCAGGGGAAGAAGAGAGTGGGACGAATTGGGAAAGTACCATCGACATACATACACATATATACATATGTAAAATAGACAGCTAGTGGAAAGCTGTTGTGTAGCACTCGGAGCTCAGCCTGGTGCTCTGTGACGGCCTAGAAGGGTGGGATGTGGGGGAACGGGGATGGGAGGGAGAATCAAGAGGGAGGAGATATGATATATCTATAGAGTTATGACTGACTCGAGTTGTTGCACAGCAGAAACACAACATTGTAAAGCAATTATCCTCCAATTAAAAATTTTTTTTTTTAAATAATAACTTAAACATCAACTTAGACATCCAAGTTGATCCTTCTCTTTTACCCTGCATATCAAATCTATCAGTATATCCTGACCCTCTAACTGAAAAAAACAAAAGGATTCCTAACTGGGTCCTGCTCCACCATCTCCCCAGAACAAGCGCTGATCTTTTCTTGCATCGGCTACTGCAGTACCTGTTAACTGGTTCGTGCCTACTTCTGTTTTCCCCTATACTCTGGCCTTTACACAACAGTCACTGTGAAAAGTCATTTTTCCAATTTAGGAGCATAGATCTTCATGGGAGGGAGAATCAAGAGGGAGGAGATATGATATATCTATAGAGTTATGACTGACTCGAGTTGTTGCACAGCAGAAACACAACATTGTAAAGCAATTATCCTCCAATTAAAAATTTTTTTTTTTAAATAATAACTTAAACATCAACTTAGACATCCAAGTTGATCCTTCTCTTTTACCCTGCATATCAAATCTATCAGTATATCCTGACCCTCTAACTGAAAAAAACAAAAGGATTCCTAACTGGGTCCTGCTCCACCATCTCCCCAGAACAAGCGCTGATCTTTTCTTGCATCGGCTACTGCAGTACCTGTTAACTGGTTCGTGCCTACTTCTGTTTTCCCCTATACTCTGGCCTTTACACAACAGTCACTGTGAAAAGTCATTTTTCCAATTTAGGAGCATAGATCTTCTTTCCATTTATTTGCCATCTTCTTGAATTTCCTCAAAGTGTCAAATTTTTTGGCATACAGGTTTTTAACCTTCTTGGTGAACTTTATCCCTAGATATTTTATTCTCCTGATGCAGTAGTAAATGGCATTTCTCTCTTAATTTCTCTTTCTGATAGTTCAAAGTTAGTGTATAAAAACACAAGAGATATTTATAAATTGAACTTATAAATTGATTTTGAGCTTAAACTTTACTGAATTTTTTCAATAATTCTAACTACTTTTTCATGGGCTTGTTCAGTTCAGTTCAGTTCAGTCGCTCAGTCATGTCCGACTCTTTGCGACCCCTTTGCAGCATGCCAGGCCTCCCTTTCCATCACCAACTCCTGGAGTTCACTCAGACTCACATCCATTGAGTCGGTGATGCCATCCAGCCATCTCACTGCTGGTGGCTGCACCTGTCTACCTGCATAAATGAAAAGGCGACTCAGACTCACCTTGACCTAAACTGCAAACCTCCTTCTGAGTTTTCTCTGTCGGTGATGACCATGGTATCGTCACAATTACTCCAGCTCAGGAATCATAGTAACACTCTCTTACTCTTTTTATCAAATCAGTTGCTAAGACCAATTGATTCTGCATTCAACTCTGTCAGTCCTGTGCCCCATTATCCATTCCCCTGGAACTGTCTCTTATACACATCTTTCAGAAAGAAGGCAGAATTTGAGGTGGGCTTTTTAGTATACATAGGTCTCAGATAGTTGTAGAAGAAATAGGAAGCATATTTCAGTGTAGAGACTGTCTCTTATACACATCTAGATGTGTATAAGAGACAGGTGTTATCTGCATATCTGAGGTTATTGATATTTCTCCCGGCAATCTTGATTCCAGCTTGTGCTTCTTCCAGCCCAGCATTTCTCATGATGTACTCTGCATATAAGTTAAATAAGCAGGGTGACAATATACAGCCTTGACGTACTCCTTTTCCTTTTTGGAACCAGTCTATTTTTCCACGTCCAGTTCTAACTGTTGCCTGACTTGTTAGGTTTTCTATATATAAATTATTTCATTTGCAGACAGTGATAGTTTTACTTGTTCCTTTCCTAATTAAGTTCAGTTTCAGTTCAGTTGCTCAGTCGTGTCCAACTCTGCAACCCCATGGACTGCAGCATGCCAGGCCCCCCTGTCCATCACCAACTCCCAGAGTTTACTCAAACTCATGTCCATTGAGTCCGTGATGCCATCCAACCATTTCATCCTCTGTTGTCCCCTTCTCTTCTTGCCTTCAATCTTTCCCAGCATCAGGGACTTTTCAATGAGTCACTTCTTTACATCAGGTGGCCAAATTATTGGAGTTTCAGTTTCAGCATCAGTCCTTCCAATGAACATTCAGGACTGATTTCCTTCAGGGACTGTTAGATCCCCTTGCTGTCCAAAGGACTCTCCAGAGTCTTCTCCAACACCATAGTTCAAAAGCATCAATTCTTTGGTGCTGGGCTTTCTTTATAGTCCAACTATCACATCCATACATGACTACTGGAAAAACCATAGCTTTGATTAGACAGACCTTTGTCAGCAAAGTAATGTCTCTGTGTTTTAATATGCTGTCTAGGTTGGTCATAGCTTTTCTTCCAAGGAGCAAGTGTCTTTTAATTTCATGGGCTGCAGTCACCATCTGCAGTGATTTTGGAGCCCCCAAAATAAAGTCTCTCACTGTTTCCACTGTTTCCCCATCTATTTGCCATGAAGTGATGGAACCAGATGCCATGATCTTAGTTTTCTGAATGTTGAGCTTTAAACCAACTTTTTCACTCTCCTCTTTCACTTTCATTAAGAGGCTCTTTAGTTCCTCTTCACTTTCTGCCATTAGGGTGGTATCATCTGCATATCTGAGGTTATTGTTATCTCTCCCCAATTCAAATGCCCTTTTTTATTTTTCTTGCCTAACTTCTATGGCTAGGATTTTCAATACTATGTTGAAGAGAAGTAGTGAGAGCGGGCATCCCTATCTTATACCTCATCGTAGAGAAAAGTTTTCAACTTTCACCATGAGTATGATGATAACTGTGGGTTTGTCATATATTGCCTTTATTATGTTGAGGTATATTCCCTCTGTACTCACATTGTTGAAGGTTTTTTATTATTATTACTGGATGCTGGATTTTCTCAAAAGTTTCTCCTGCATCAATTGGTATTATCATATGATTTTTATCCATTTTATTAACATGACATATCACAGTAATTTATCTGCAGATGTTAATCAATCCTTGCATCCCTGGAACAAATCCCACTTGATCATGGCATGTGATCCTTTTAATACATCATTAAATTTGGTTTATTAACATTTTGGTGATAATACATCATTAAGTTTGGTTTATTAACATTTTGGCTGGCCTATAATTTTGTTTTTTAGTGCTTTGTTGGCCTTCTAAAGTGAATTTGGAAGCATTCTCTCCTCTTCATCTTTTTAGAAGAGTTTGAGAATCTTTAAAGTCTTTGAAAGTTTGGTAGAATTCAACAGTGAAGCCACCTGGTCCTGGATTTTCATTTGGGGGTAGATTTTTGATCACTGTTTCAATCACTATGCTAATAATTAGTCTATTTGGACTTTGTTTCTTCATGATTAAGTCTTGGAAGATTGTATGTTCCTAGGAATCTATCCATTTCTTCTACTTGTCCAATTGGTTAGTGTATAATTATTCATGGTAGTCTATTATAATACTTTGTATCTTTTGCACACATTGGTGGGAAATGATGCTTGGAATCATTTCCAGATGGTTGGAAAAGATGCTTGAAATGATTTCAATCTTCTTAAATTGATTGAGACTTGTGGAGCTTAACATATGAGCCTTCCTGGAGAATGTTCTGTGTACCTTTGAGAAGAATATATTCTCCTTTTGGGGGATGGAATGTTCTTTATATGTCTATTAAATTTATCTTGTCCAATGTGAAATTGAAGGCCAATGCGTCCTTATTAACTTCCTGTTTGGATGATATATCCATTAATATAACTAGGGTGTTAAAGTTCTCTATTACTATATTGCTGTCAGTTTCTCCCTTTAGGTCTACTAATACTTGCTTGATATATTTAGGTGCTCCTATGTTGGGTGAATCAGTTCAGTTAAGTTGCTCAGTCATGTCTAATTCTTTGTGACTCCAGACTGTAGCACCTCAGGCTTCCCTGTCCATTACCAACTCCGGGGGCTTGTTCAAATTCATATCCATTGAATTGGTGATGTGATCCAGTGATCTTATCCTCTGTCGTCCCTTTCTCCTCTTGCCTTCAATCTTTCCGAGCATCAAGGTCTTTTCCAATGAGTCAGTTCTTCACATCAGGTGGCCAAAGTATTGGAGTTTCAGCTTCAGGATCAGTCCTTCCAATGAATATTCAGGACTGATTTCATTTACGATGGACTGTTGGATTTCCTTGCAGTCCAAGGAAGTCTCAAGAGTCTTCTCCAACACCATAGTTCAAAAGCATCAATTATTTGACACTCAGCATTCTTTATAGTCCATCTCTCAAATCCATACACGACTACTGCAAAAATCATAGCTTTAGCTAGGCAGACCTTTGTCAGCAAAGTAATGTCTCTGTGTTTTAATATGCTGTCTAGGTTGGTCATAGCTTTTCTTCCAAGGAGCAAGTATCTTAATTTTGTGGCTGCAGTCACCATCTGCAGTGATTTAGGAGACCAAAAAAATTAAGTTTCTCACTGTTTCCACTGTTTCCCCATCTATTTGCCATGAAGTGATGGGACCAGATGACATGATCTTAGTTTTCTGAATGTTGAGTTTTAAGCCAACTTTTTCAATCTCTTCTTTTAAGAGGCTCTTTAGTTTTTCTTCACTTTCTGCCATAAGGGTGGTATTATCTGTATATCTGAGGTTATTGATATTTCTCCCGGCTAACCTGATTCCATCTTGTGCTTCACCCAGCTCAGCATTTTGCATGATGTGCTCCGCATATAAGATAAATAAGCAGAGTGACAATATATAACCTTGACATACTCCTTTCCCAATTTGGAACCAGTCTGTTGTTTCATATCCAGTTCTAATTGTTGCTTCTTGACCTGCATACAGGTTTCTCAGGAGGCAGTTAAGGTGATCTGGTATTCCCAACTCTTGAAGAATTTTCTAAAGTTTGTTGTGATCCACAGAGTCAAAGGCTTTGGCGTAGTCAATAAAGCAAAGTAGATGTTTTTTGGAACTTTCTTGCTTTTTCAATGATCCAATGAATGTTGGCAATTTGATCTCTGGTTCCTCTGCCTCTTCTAAATCCAACTTAAAAATCTGGAAGTTCACGGTTCACATACTACTGATGCTTGGCTTGGAGAATTTTGAGCATTACTTTGCTAGCATGTGAGATAAGTGCAATTGTGCGGTAGTTCGAGCATTCTTTGGCATTGCTTCTCTTTGGAATTGGAATGAAAACTGACCTTTTCCAGTCCTGTAGCCACTGCTGAGTTTTCAAATTTTGCTGGCATATTGAGTGCAGTTCTTTCACAATATCATCTTTTAGGATTTGAAATAGCTCATCTGGAATTCCATCACCTCCACTAGCTTTGTTCATAGTGATGCTTCCTAAGGACCACTTGACTTCACGTTCCAGGATGTCTGGCTCTAGATGGGTGAACACACCATCATGGTTATCTGGGTCATGAAGATCATTTTTGTATAGTTCTTCTGTGTATTCTTGCCACCTCTTAATATCTTCTGCTTCTGTTAGTTATATACCATTTCTGTCCTTTATTGTGCCCATCTTTGCATAAATGTTCCCTTGGTATCTCTAATTTTCTTGAAGAGATCTCTAGTCTTTCCATTCCATTGTTTTCTTCTATTTCTTTGCATTGACCACTGAGGAAGGCTTTCTTATCTTTCCTTGCTATTCTTTGGAACTCCACATTCAGATGGGTATATCTTTCCTTTTCTCCTTTGCCTTTAGCTCCTCTTCTTTTCTCAGCTATTTGTAAGGCCTCCTTACACAATCATTTTGCCTTTTTACATTTCTTTTTCTTGGGGATGGTCTTGATCACTGTCTCTTGTACAATTTCACAAACTTCCATCCATAGTTCTTCAGGTACTCTGTCTATCAGATCTAAACCCTTGAATCTATTTGTCACTTCTACTGTATAATCATAAGGGATTTGATTTAGCTCATACCTGAATGGTCTAGTGGTTTTCTCTACTTTCTCAATTTCCAAGGGAAACCATTCAGTATCACAGTAATTCAAGTCTATGCCTCAACCAGTAATGCTGAAAAAGCTGAAGTTGAATGGTTCTACGAAGACCTACAGACCTTCTAAAACTAACGCCCCAAAAAGATGTCCTTTTCGTCAGAGGGGACTAGCATGCTAAAGTAGGAAGTCAAGAGATATCTGGAGTAACAGGCAAATTTGGCCTAGGAGTACAGAATGAAGCAGGGCAAAGGCTAATCGAGTTTTGCCAAGAGAACGCACTGATCATAGCAAACACTCTCTTCCAACAACACAAAAGATGACTCTACACATGGACATCACCAGATGGTCAATACTGAAATCAGATTGATTATATTCTTTGCAGCCAAAGATGGGGAAGCTCTATACAGTCAGCAAAAACAAAACTGGGAGCTGACTTTGGCTCAGATTATGTTGGGTGAATAAATATTTCCAAATGTCATATCTTCTTGTTGGATTGACGCCTCAGTCATTATGTAATGATCATCTTTATCTTTTATTACCATCTTTGTTTTAAATGGCGACCCACTCCAGTATTCTTGCCTGGAAAATCCCACGGGTGGAGGAGTTTGGCAGGCTACAGTCCATGGGGTCACAAAGAGTCGGATACGACTGAGTGACTTAACTTTCACTTTGTTTTAAAGTCTGTTTTGCCTGATATAAATATAGCTACCTCAGCCTTCTTTGTTCTCTACGTATATGAAACATCTTTTTTCCATCATTTTACTTTCAGTCTGTGTGTGTGCTTACATCTCGAGTGTCTTATAGGCAGCAAATACAGGGTCTTGTTTTTTAATCCATTTGGTCAGTTACTTTGGAGAATTACAGCCCATTTTCATTTCTCTTGTTTTCTGGCTGTTTTGTAGTTCCTCTCTATTTCTTCTTCTCCTCCCTTATGGTTTGATGATTTTCTTTAGTGTTATGCTTAGAACTTATTCTCATTATTTCTTGGTATGTACTGTCCATTTTTCATTTGTATTTACCAAGAGGTTCATACTTAATAGCCTATGTATGTATGTATGAATATACATGTATGTGTTCGTGTGTGTGTATGAGTGTCTGAGTACCAGTCTATTTTAAGTTCTTGGCAATTTAAGTTTGAACACATTCTAAAATTGTATATTTTTACTCTCTTCCCACATTTTACATTGTTGATATCACATATTACAGCTTTTTATTCTATATAGCTAATTATTATAGTTGCAGTTATTTTTTACTTTTGCCTTTTAACCTTTGTACTAGCTCTATAAGTAATCAGTCCCCTACGTTTACTACATACTTACCTTTACCAGTGAGATATCCATAAACATATGTTTTCTTGATACTAATTAGTGCCCTTATTTTTTACCTTAAGGAAGTCCCTTTAACATTTCTTGCAAGGCCAGTTTAGCGGTAATGAATATTACTTTTTGCTTGTCTGGAAAACTATCTCCCTTCAATTCTGAATGATAATCTGACAAGGCAGATTATTCTTGTTTGAAAGTTTTTCCTTTCAGCTCTTTGAATATATCACACCACTCCTTTTTGGCTTACAAAGTTTCTGCTGAAAATATAATAGTCATTGGGAGATTCTTTTGTATATAACAAGTGTTTTTTTTTTTTTTTTTCTTACTGTTTTTAGATTCACTCTTGAACTCTGACATTTTAATCTTAATGCATCTTGGTGTAAGTCTTTGAGTTCCTCTTATTCTGAACTCTCTGGGCTTTCTGGATCTGGATTGTATTTCCTTCCCATGTTAGGGAAATTTTCAGCCATTATTTTCTTCAAATAAGTTTTCTGCCCCCTTTCTCTCTTTCTTCTGGAATTCCTATAATGTAAATGTTGTTTGCTTCTTGTTGTCTCATAGGTCTCTTAAGATACCTTCACTTTTAAACACTTTTTTTGCTATTCTGTTTGGATGAGTTCCACTGGCCAGCCTTCCAGATCCCTGATCCTTTCTGCTAGTTCATCTGGTCTTCTGATGAACACCTCTAGCATATTTTCCAGCACAGTTATTATATTCTGTAATTCAACTTCAACTTCCATTTGTTACTTCCTTATATTTTCTCTTTGTTGAAGGTCTCATCTTTATGACCATTGCTTTGAACTCTTTATTAGCTAAATTATTTATCTGCATTTCATTAAGGATTTTTCCCCTGGGATTTTATCTTATTGTTTCCTTTGGAACATATTCCTCCATTCCCTCATTTCTTTGACTCTCCATGTTTGCTTCTATATACTGGGGGGTTGGGGAGGATGACTCCTTCCCTCAGATTTGAAGGAATGGCCTTGTGTAAGAAATGAACCTTATCATTCAACTTGCCCTAGTTCTTAGCTGTCTCTTGAACCTTTCTGATTGTTTAAGCAGCCTGGTTTATTCTTGATAGGTCCTAGTTATTGAGGGTGTGCCAAGACTTGTTAGCATTCCAGACAGAGAGATCTCAGTTAGAACCTAGTTTCAGGCTGATAAGCCAGACCCTCAGGCAGCAGCTTTTAAAGCAGATACACACATGCTGTCTTGTGGAACCTCAAAGATAAACCCTGCTGGCCTCCTGAGCATGTGATCTGGATCTGTCTTCTTGAAGAAAGGTGCAAAAATCAGGGGTCCAGGCAGGTGTATCAACTCCTTTCTGGGAGTACTGGCAAGCTGTAGCAAGGCCAAAGTGTTAGTCACTCAGTTGTCTCCAACTCTTTGTGACTCCATGGACTGTAGCCCACCAGGCTCCTCTCTCCATGGAATTCTCCGGGCAAGAATACTGGAGTGGATTGCCATTTCCCTTCCCAGCAAGGCCATAGGAGAGTGGAAAGATGGTTCCTCCAGCCCACATAACCTCAGAGCAACTCAGTAGCCTCTAGATATGTGGAAAACCTTAAGCCTATTGCTCTGGCTGAAGTTCTAGTAGGCCTTTTTCACTGGATGACTGGGGATGTGTTTAAGCCTACTGTCTGTGCAAAGCCTGACAAGAACTGTCTCTCTGATTGTCTTCAGTTCTGCAGGGACCAAAAGTGTACAACCTGATGCCACCAGAGCCAGTGCTCAACAAGACTTCTCTGTGTGAACTGTGCACCCCACATACTTTAAATGAACAAGAGGAGACTGGGGCGCGTGTGCTCCTGCTGACTTTAGCAGTCCGTGAGTAAGCATGAAGCTGGGGCACCCACCAGCTTTTGCGGGACTGCAGGAGAGTCTGGGACCAGGTCACACCCACTGCTGCTAGCAAGATAGACAGAGAACACAGAAATGGCACCCACTGTCACTTCTGTTCCTTGCCCCTCCAACAGATGTTTTAAGATTAGCAAATGAGTTTCCTTCACATATGGTCTATGTGCTTTTCAAACGGCTGTTTTAATGCTGGGTTCCAGAGTAAGTGACTCTATGCGTGAGTCCTTTAGGAGTGAAATCTCTGTACCCCATACCCCAATGGGCCTCTTGAATATGTCCTGTTTGTTTTCAAAACCACACATTTTGGGGGCTCCTTTTATGGTGCAGGTTCCAAGGGTTGGGGTGCCCGATATTGAGCACGAACACTTGGCTCTTCAGAAAGAAACTCTGTGTTTGTAAGACTTCCTCCTGATTGTGGAAGGGTGGAATTTTGGTGAGACCACATCTCTGCTTCTCCGACTGCCTTGATGTAGCCCTTTTATCCTTTGTTGGAGAGGACCATTAAGCTAGTTTTAAGGCCTTTTTTTAGAAGGAATTGTTCAAAACATAGAAGTAGATTTGGTATGTCTGTGGGAGGGGATAAGTCTTCAGGATTTTCCTAAACTGCATCTTGAACTGGCCCTCAGAAAATGGTTTTAAAGTCAATTTGAATATATATATTCTTCATCCCACCCTACCATGTCAAAGAAGAAAAGTGAATTTGTCTCAGATTGTTTGTTTTTTATAGACAAAGAGGGAATTATTTAATACCTTATTAACCTTAAGTGTTCAGAAACTGACTTTAAAGTTATTGCCCTGCCTAGGAAATTTCTAGATAGAAAAAATTTTTCTATTTATAATCACTTTTTATTTCCATTTTTAAAATAAGGGGTATTATTTATCAAGTCAGTAACCTCACTTCTCAGCTTTTTGAAAAGATTTATAATTCAGTAAGTTAAAATGTATATAAAATAAAATAATATTTATCAGATAAATTAGGTACTCAAACATTATTGTTCAAATAAACACATTTTTCCTACTCTCAGTATTCAGCATGTTCCTTTGCTTAATGAAAATAGTGATAATATAAAATTGGAGAGACTCGAGACAGGAACAATGTGATGAAAAGTTAAATGTTTTTCCAGCTATATTGAGACACAACTGAATACTAACATTGTATAAGTTTAAGGTATATAATATGTTGATTTAATATACTTGATATTGCAAAATGATTACCACTACAGTGTTAGCTAACACCTGCATTATATCACATTTTTCCACTATATTATAGTGAGAACATTTAAGATATACTCTCACAGCAACTTGCTAGTATGCAATACAGTATCACAAAATGTAATCACTATACTGTACCTGAGATCCCCAGAATTTGTTCATTAAATTTCAACTTTGATTTCAAAATATTCATTAATTTTTAGTTAAATTTATATTTTAAATTTATTCATTTAATTAACTTCCATTTTAAAATCATAACTGTAAATGGTCAAAATATATTTTAAGTAGTAAAAAGAATGATTTATAATAAAAATTTTTAATACCAGAAAATTTTTAATAGCAAAAAATTTTTGGTTCTAACATAGCTTATAACCAACCTCGTTTTAGTAGTTCACTGACTGAAACAAAATTTCTAATTTTTTTGAACAAGCGGGGCCCTTTCCATTTTACTCCAAAAGGGCACAAAATAGATAAATAAAAGAGATATTCCATGAGAAACAGTTCACCTCCCTAAAGAAATGGCATCTTAGATTCTTTTTTAAATATGGGATGATTTAAACCTATCAGAAATTATAAATTTAAAGTTAAACCTTATATCTCTTTTCAAAGGATTAATGATACTGGCTTTAGACTCATTTTATGGAATATGTTTTTGTTTTTGGTTTTGGAAATTCACCCATCTCTACCTTCTGTCTAGAATATTCTTTCCAGAGCCTTACCTGGCTAGCCCCTACTCAGCTGTCAGGTCTGAACTTGACTGTATTTCCCTCTTTGCTCAGGCTTCCGTGACCACACAGCATTTTGATTAGAGGGGCCTCCTGTGGATTCTGCAATTCTCTTCTTATTTATTCTTTTTGTAATCATCTATTTGCTTGTCTCTAACCCCTAAACAATGTTAAGTTCCTTATGGGCAGGAACTGATTATCTTCTTCAGGAATGAACTTTAGGAAAGTACAGTTTTTTTTCAAGAATCAATTAATCACCTCAGTCGCACTCATGTAGTTGAATATAACCACAGTACCTGCTATTTCCTGAGAAATCTGAGGTCAGTGCATTCTACGTACTATTCATTCATCAGGCTCTAAAAGCAATGTCATATACTTTGATGAAAAGATTAATTATGCATCAAATTTTTCATGAAAAGTAGCATCTAAAAACTTAAACTATCACTCCAAAGTTGTATTGTTATAGATTTCTTTTGCCTTAATATCTTGTACCTGAAACTTAAGAAGCCTCAAAGAAATATTATCCGCCTCCTCTCTTGCTGTCTATTTTGCTAAATAACCAACACATTTTAAGCCCATGATCCCTATTTTCCAAGAGATGCAAATGGGGAGAAATATCTTAAGTCCATATAAAGCAAAAAAGTTACATGAAAACAACACCCCCATTCCCTTTTTAAAGTTCAACAGTATTTACAAGACATAATCAATTCCAGTTTAGGATTTAAGAAAATATCTGTGTAACATTCTAAAATGAGTGAAATTCAACAAACTGATTTATATTAAATTCCAAGCTCAGGACTCCTAAGTCAACATTCTAACAGTGCTAGCTAGTGAAAGTGCAGGGACAGTGCGGCTTGCCATGGCTGAAGGCAAACCGAAAGCTGTGAGGGATGGCTGCAGGGTCATGTGCTGCCAAGGCCTCAATGTAAACACAGGTGTGTGGGAAGGAGCGCAAGGTCTCTCCCATCTAGCAGCTAAAGAAACACTGGCAGTCACGCTGTGGAGTCTGAATGCTAAATTTTGAAAAGAGATCATTTTTGTGAAACTGCTACATCTTAACTCGCATGTTAATACATCCTCAACTTAAAGGGGTCATGAAGAACACTTGAACCTCATATCATTGTTTTACACTGAAAAATTTGAGATGGAAAGCAGATCTTTTTTTACCCCTGCTGAGCATCTCCCTGCTGAGTAAAGAAGTTTGAAGTTATTACCACCTCATTTGCTGGCATTTAGCAAGGATTCTTTTTATGGTTGCATGGAATTAATGCCACAAGAGGATTTTTCCTGCCAATGTCTGTTAAATGGCATGGCAGTTCTTTACAAAAATATATTAGGACTATAGCATAGAAGACTAATAAATGTATCAATAACATTTGTTAATAGGTTTGGGTTTGTGGGGATTTTTTATTTTTTTAGTGTTCTGCTTTTTTGAATTTGTTTTGGGTTTGATTTTGGAGTCTTTTTGGGGAGGATTGGTTTAGTTTTCCCATATATCCATCTGTGGTTATCAAAAATAGTGCAAAAATAGTGCACAATAACCTTTAGGGTAGCAAATGGTAATAAATATAGGATTTAAAGGCAGACAGTCTCAGTTCATATTTTAGCTGAACAACCCACTACTGTGAGGCTTGAGCAGATTATGTACATTCTCAAGTCTCAGGGCTTCCTTTGCAAACTGGAGTAATTGTGATATCTCCCAGCAGATGGTAATTTTCTGCATTATACAGTGCCTTTTAATAATGTCAAATAGCTATTAATGTCATTAGTATCACTATTTAATAATGTCTACTTGCTTCATATAGAAGTATAGAAGAAACTCCATTTCATATTGTTTTCAAATTGTTTGACTTTATGAAATGATTGACTATAAATACAAATAAAATTGTAATTAACTTCTCTGCTAAAATATATTCTCTCTCCCCTATTCTATTTTGTCAGTTTTGAGCATTTCTCTTAAGTCAGTTTTCTGCTGGGTGAAAGATGACATTTTGCTAGACTGCTGAAATGCATCCCAAGGTTTCATTAATAATATGTCATGCTATCATTCCTAATTCACAAAATAACTGACAAATGTTAAGGTCAACAAAATAGTCCCATGAAATTGAGAAAACTGCCATATCCGCACCTGAATACGAAAAAAATAAAAACAAGTACAAGCCATTAAATGACGTCAAGTGACTCAGCAATAATATGTATAACAATTACATTTGTCTAAGGGAGTGAGCTCCGGGAGAGGGTGATGGACAGGGAGGCCTGGCGTGCTGCGATTCAAGGGGTCGCCAAGAGTCGGACACGACTGAGGAACCGAACTGAACTGAAGGTACTTAAAAATGTCAATTTCCATTTGAAGTGATGTCTACATGAAATGAATACCATGTTCTTAATGACAAAATGANGGGAGAGGGTGATGGACAGGGAGGCCTGGCGTGCTGCGATTCAAGGGGTCGCCAAGAGTCGGACACGACTGAGGAACCGAACTGAACTGAAGGTACTTAAAAATGTCAATTTCCATTTGAAGTGATGTCTACATGAAATGAATACCATGTTCTTAATGACAAAATGAATTTCATTTATTAAAACATTGTCCTAAATGTTGATCTAGAAGCCAATACATTCAGGTATAAGTGAAAGAGAGAGAAAGAAAAAGGCAGATGAAGAATCCATTTGTTCATTGTTTACTCATTTATTTAACAAATGATATCTATGTGATCAAAATTTTATATACATCAGCTTCAACTTGTGCTATTCAGCTTTGTTATTTACCAAGCATTTCTACATAGGTTTTCTTATTTGATCTTCATAATCTATTCAAGAGATGAAGGGAACTGAACATATGGCATGTCCAAAGTGACAGAGGCTTATGGTTGGTTTTTCCAAATACTGGCTAGGGCTCTTTTCACTGCATGGTACTGGAAAATCATTTTTCATTACGCAAATGAGAGGCTAAGCCTGAGAAATCTTATGACCACAGAAAGAATCCAGAGCAATTCTTTCAATATGGAGACTTTCCTGGTATTCCTAGCATTCTTAAGTAGTTATTTTACTAAATCAAGTGATATACCTAGGTATTTTCCTTCTCTCTTCCATTTTTTACTAAGGCAAAAGAAAAAGTAAGTGTAAAGGAAGTTATAATTGGGGATATATCTTAAGAGTCCCTTGGACTGGATGGAGATTAAACCAGTGAATCCTAAAGGAAATCAACCCTGAATATTCATTGGAAGGACTGATGCTAAAGCTGGAGCTTCAGTAATTTGGCCACCTGATGCAAAGAACTGACTCATTGGTAAAGACCCTGATGCTGGGAATGATTGAGGGCAGGAGGAGAAGGGGACAACAGAGNATCCTAAAGGAAATCAACCCTGAATATTCATTGGAAGGACTGATGCTAAAGCTGGAGCTTCAGTAATTTGGCCACCTGATGCAAAGAACTGACTCATTGGTAAAGACCCTGATGCTGGGAATGATTGAGGGCAGGAGGAGAAGGGGACAACAGAGGATAAGATGGTTAGATAGCATCAGTGACTCAATGGGCGTTTGAACAAACTCTGGGAGAAAGGGAAGGACAGGGAAGCCTGGCATGCTGCAGTTCATGGGGTCACAAACAGTCAGAAATGACTTAGCAACAAATAAAAGTGGATGAATTTAAAAAATAGAACCACAGAAAAAACTGAAAAGAAAACAAAAACTCTTAAGTAATTGATGGGACTGAGTATCAAATTTGGCCCTGAGTATCTTATCAACCAAACTAAAAATGAACACATGAAAAATTATATAATTCTCATTAGTAGAAACAAACAAGGGCACTTATTTCTTGTAAATAAATAAGTCATTTTTCCAGTCATTAAACATTTTAAATAGTTTCTTTTTTATTTATTTTTATTTATTTATCTGGCTGCAATGGGTGTTAGTTTTCACCCGCAGGATCTCCAGGCTTTGTTGTGACATACTAGTTCTTCAATCTTTAGCTGCAGTATGCAAACTCTTAGCTGTGGTATATGGGATCTAGCTCCCTGACCAGGGATCAAACCTGGGCCACCTGCATTGGGAATGCAGAGTCTTAGCCACTGGACCACCAGGGAAGTCCCTCTGTCATTAAAATTTAAAGGAAATTTCTCTCCTCCTTTCTTCAACTGGAGATCCACAGATAATATATTAAACAGTGTCCTTTCCTAACAGCCTAACCCAGCATCCTCCTATGTATTGTTATTGTTAATACTGTTATTATTAATATTAAATGAATAATAATGCATAATTTTTATGTTTTCACATAAATACCTTTTGAGTTAAGTACTGATATTATCCCCACTTAATGGATGAGGAAACATTTGTATAAATGAGAAAACTTAGTAGCTTGCCCGAGGTCACATAAATAGTAAATTCTCATGCATTTTATCATCAAGACTTCTGCATATCTTGTTACTCCAAATCCCATGTTCTACTTCAGACAAAAAGACACCACCTTCACTGGCAGTCAGCTCTGTGGTCACAGCCTAAAAGCCTGGTTCTCAAAGCCAGCAAGCATCCATCACCTGGAGGACTTGTGAAAAACGCAAATCACAGGACCCGAGCTCCATCAGAGATCATGATTTAGTAGACTTGAAATGTGGACAGAGAATTTACATTTCTAACAAGTTTCCACATGATGCTGATGTTGCTGTTCAGAGATTACAGACTGAGAACTACTAGCCTATAATTTGAAAGCTTTCAAATATATATCATATTTAATAGGGCATTTTGATGAATGCTTTTTATTAGTCACCCAAATTTGTTTGGTAATGTAGGTCCAGTCACTGAGATAAAGAATAATGAAAGAGGACCCAGGTGGTATCCAGAAATAACACCACTTTCTTTTTTTTTTTTTCCCAATTAGGATATTTTTCTATTATGGTAAAATAAACATAACACAAATATGCTTTTTTAACAATATTTAAGAGCACAATTTAGTGGCATTAATTATTCACAATTTTCTGTACCATTATCACTATTTCTAAAACTTTCCATTATCCCAAACAGAAACTCTGTACCCATGAAACAATAACTGTCCATTACCCCTCTCTCCAGCTCCTGATGAAAATTGATCTACTATCTCTCTCTCTTTGTATTTCCTACAATATTATCATTTCAGGCCTGGCTTGCTCTAAGGCATATTGTATTAATAATACATATCAGAACTTCATTCCTTGTAAAGGCTGGATATTATTCTACTGTAATTTACATCCGTTTCTAAACCACATTTGCCAATGAGTTTTCTAAAGCTAACGAACCAATGATCACTTTGGTTCTCACTATCTTCTTTTATTTAAGATATCTACAGTGGCCACATTTCTTTTGTTCAATCTCATTTCATAGTGAAAAATTTGGATTACATATAAGGACAAAAAACAAACAAACCAACCACATGTAACACAATACCTATGTGGTACCAACTTTTCCTTTCTGTAAGTTGACTCTCATCCCCACTTGCATCATCACACTTAGCCTTAAAATCTACATTATTTAGTCTCTACCACATATTCCTATTTTGGAGAGCACATGAAAGGAAAATATTCTCCCACATTTAACAAGAGGGATGCAGGTGTAAAGGTGCAGGTTTAGATGCCTGCCAAACTGAGACAAGACAAAAAATTGGGGACTTTTCTGGGAGATTCAGGAGGCAGACGATTTTACGAGAAAAGTAGAAGAGTGAAAGCTGGAGAGCGAGAGGCAGATTAGTCTGGAGAGGAAACCAAAAGAAAAATGAAAATCAGAAAAAAAGGAGAAAAATGAAAGAAAAAGGTCTACATTTTAGGAAGTGGTTAAGACAGAGGTGCTACCGAGGCATTGACCTAGAATGGCTTTAGCAGCTCTGCTCCAATCAATCGTCAATATCCCCAAATCTGGCTGGGGTTGGCTAGATGAGAGACAGGGGCCCTGACTGATAGCATCTGCCAGCATACATGGTATAAAGGCATAAATACAACCACCTTGGCCAATTTCAGGCTACCAACTGATGGCCTATCTGGGAAGAGAAGTGCCCAGTGGTCTTGCTAGTTTGTGAAACTAGCTCCAACACATGAAAACACAACCTAAGAGAAAATCAGTGGACCTGATATTCAAATACAGCTTCAGGACAACAGCTCTGCAGGCTTCTCCACAGCCCGTTGCTAGAATTTTGACCCAAAAATCTTCATTGTAAAAGATGGAGAACCATCTCTTCTCTGTAACTGAGAGACAGGCATGGGATTACCGTCCTTCAAGTTTCTAAACACAACCTTAGCATGCAGATATTTCCTCCATTGGTGCTGATACACATATCTAGCTGCTCTCATTGTACAGATATCTTGCAGTGCAAAGGTCCGAGGTGATGCAAGACTGCAGCAGCCTGGGGTGAGAGAGCATTTGATGGGGTGGTAATGATGACCTGCAGTCAGCTTCAGGGGTGAAAACAGAATTCAAGAGCTGAGGGATGAGAAATACTGTCTTTAGCTGACTCTGTGATTTGGAATGGGCTGGTGAGGGGGATAAGCCTCTCTACCACACTTAGCCTCAAAGGAACAAGAAGGAAAACAATTGCCCAGGAGCAGAAGGCTTCCATGAGGGGACTTCCCAGATAAGAATCCACCCTACAGTGGAGGGAATGAAGGGTCAATCTCTGGTCAGGGAACCAAGATCCCACATGCCTGGGGCAACTAAGCCCACGCCTCCACAACTCTTGAGCCTGCACATCTCAACTAGAGACGCTCACTCACCACAACTAAGACCTGACACAGCCAAAAATAAAAATAAATTAAAAAAAAGAAGAAGGCCCCCATAACCACTTATCATAGCTCCAGTGCTGGTCAGCACTTCATAAACAGGACCACACCTCCAAACTGAACCTTCAGGTTAAACATTTTGAAATGTGGCTCTAAATACTTTGTACCTTTTTTTTCTTTTTACACATATTTATTTTAAAAATACTCTGAAAGAAGTTGTTGCATGTTTCCTTGCTTCAGACATTGATGAGCAATTCACAATTTTTAAAACCTGCAATTACTTGGTTCCTTTTGTTTGAAAGAACAGAACAATGAATATCTTGGTGGTATTCCACGACTTACACTTGCTATCCTTTTTGCAGAAAGAGTCTAGAAAGATATGAGCTCAAAAGGGCACTAATTTATACTTTGTGCTATCTTTTAAAATATTTAAGTCAATGACATTTGGGTCTGCAATTTTTGTTGTTGTCGTTCAGTGACTCAGTAGTGTCTGACTCTTTGCAACCTCCCAGACTGCAGCGTACCAGGCTTCCCTGTCCTTTACCATCTCCCAGAGTTTGCTCAATCGCATGCCCACTGAGCCAGTGATGCCATCCAAACATCTCGTCTTCTGTCGCCTCCTTCTCCTCCTACCTTCAATCTTTCCCAGCATCAGGGTCTTTTCTGATGAGTTGGCTCTTCTCATCAGGTGGCCAAAGTGTTGGCGCTTCAGCTTCAGCATCAGTCCTTCTAGTGAATATTCATGATGTCACAAAAAAAACAGATTTTTTTTTCTTTGATTATTAGCTTATAGGTAGATCATCATCCAGTCTCATCACTTCATGGAAAATAGATGGGGAAAAAATGGAAACAGTGACAAGCTTTATTTTCTTGGGTTCCAAAATCACTGAAAATTGTGACTGCAGCCCTGAAATTAAAAGACGCTTGCTTCTTGGAAGAAAAGCTGTGACAAACCTAGACAGCATATTAAAAAGCAGAGACATCACTTTGTTGACAAAGGTCCATATACGCAAAGCTATAGTTTTTTTCAGTATTCATTGATGAATGTGAGAGTTGGACCATAAAGAAAGCTGAGCTCTNATTAAAAGACGCTTGCTTCTTGGAAGAAAAGCTGTGACAAACCTAGACAGCATATTAAAAAGCAGAGACATCACTTTGTTGACAAAGGTCCATATACGCAAAGCTATAGTTTTTTTCAGTATTCATTGATGAATGTGAGAGTTGGACCATAAAGAAAGCTGAGCTCTGAAGAATTGATGCTTTCGAACTGTGGTGCTGGAGAAGCCTCTTGAGAGTCCCTTGGACTGTAAGGAGATCAAATCAATCAATCCTAAAGGAAATCAACCCTGAAGATTCATTGGAAGGACTGATGCTGAAGGTGAAGCATGGACACTTTAGCCACCTGATGTAAAGAGCCAGCTCATTGGAAAAGACCTAGATGCTGGGAAAGATTGAGGGCAAGGGGAGAAGGGGGCGACAGAGGATGAGATGGTTGGATGGTATCATTGACTCAATGGACATGAGTTCGAGCAAACTCTGGGAGATAGTAAAGGACAGAGAAGCCTGGCGTGCTGCAGTCCATGGGGTTGTCAGAATCAAACACGACTGAGTGACTGAACAACATAGTTAACTTACTAGGAAATTATCGGAGTTTTTTAAGGTACCCTGAATTATTTTCAGGTATCTACACTGAAATTAAAAAACTGCAGCTGGGGCCCTCAAAACCTGTAGATTCTGTGCTTCTCTCAACCTGTGAGAGGATCTGTGTTTTCCCAGAAATTACGGCCACTGAATGAAAGAGAAGTTTACATTCGCCTGCATGTGAAATACAGCTCGAGTTGCCAGGCTGCAATCCTCAGGGCTGTGAATGTTAATCAATCAAAGTGTTTATTCATTAGGCACTCCTTTTTTGTTTTCTTTGGGACTGCATGTCTCAGAAGCCTTGCTCAAGTAGGTCCAAGAAAAGAACAGTCTACAGAGGGTTAACACATAAAGGAAAAACTCCAAAATGTATCGGAAGGCTGCAATTTGTTAGTCTGTGTGTTGGTTTGTTTTGTTTTTTTCATTCTGTGTCACTCCATTGCTTCCCTTGGTTTCCTTCTCTTTCACTCTCCCAAGGGAGGGAGAGGGATCTATTTTAATTTCCTCATAACAACAGTTTTTAAGAGTGTGGAAGAGATGGAAGTGTGGTGATGTATATAGAAAATTGAAGCATTTGGTTCCCAGGCTCCAGTCCTGAAGAATGATCTCAAGTTGCTCCCAGGATCTGTGGGGCAAATACCAAAAAATCCCAAAAAGGGATCTTTGCCCCTGAGACTCTCTCTCACTTCTTTCCTAACACAGGAATCTTCATCCCTCCCTGTCTCTCCTTTTACAGGGAATTATGACCTCCTAACGATGCAAAAGCAGAGACATTACTTTGCCGACTAAGATCCATCTAGTCAAGGCTATGGGTTTTCCTGTGGTCATGTATGGACGTGAGAGTTGGACTGTGAAGAGGAGCTGAGCGCCGAAGAACTTATGCTTTTGAACTGTGGTGCTGGAGAAGACTCTTGAGAGTCCCTTGGACTGCAAGGAGATCCAACCAGTCCATTCTGAAGGAGATCAGCCCTGGGATTTCTTTGGAAGGAATGATGCTAAAGCTGAAACTCCAGTACTTTGGCCACCTCATGCGAAGAGTTGACTCATTGGAAAAGACTCTGATGCTGGGAGGGATTGGGGGCAGGAGGAGAAGGGGACGACCGAGGATGAGATGGCTGGATGGCATCACGGACTCAATGGATGTGAGTCTGAGTGAACTCCGGGAGTTGGTGATGGACAGGGAGGCCTGGCGTGCTGCGATTCATGGGGTGGCAAGGAGTTGGACATGACTGAGCAACTGAACTGAACTGAACTGAACTGAACGTCACCACTCTCTTCCTGTCAGCTTAGTCAGTACCTCTCACATTTTTGTTATCTAACTTAGAGTATTCTATAAAATAGAAATGTCAAATTCTATCTTTATCTATTCTTGACTTCTGCCTGCTAGAAAATAAGGTCCAGTACATCCAATGGGAAAAACCCTGATACTGGAAAAGACTGAGGGCAGGAGAAGGGGGCAACAGATGATGAGATGGTTGGGTAGTATCATCAATTCAATGGACATGAGTTTGAACAAGCTCCGGGAAGTAGTGAAGGACAGAGGAACCTGGAGAGCTATAGTCCATGGGGCTGCAAAGAATCAGACATGACTTAGCAACTAAACAACAACATACAATGCATGGTATTTAATAAAATAACCCAGATCATTAAGTCACACACACACCCAAGAACTGTAATTTTTATTGCACTACCAATTGTAAATAAAATTTGATCAATACCTGAAAACAACTTCATCATGGTAAAATAATTTTCAAAGAAATCATTGACATAATTTATCATTTTAGTGCCATTCTTAATAAAAAGACTGGCTTCCCTGGTGGCTCAGACAATAAAGGATCTGCCTGCAATTCAGGAGACCAGGGTTCAATTCCTGGGTTGGGAAGATCTGCTGGAGAAGGAAATGGCAATTCACTCCAGTGCAATTGGAGTGAAAATTCTTGCCTGGGAAATCCCATGGACAGAGGAGCCTGACAGGCTAGTCTAGGAGGTCACAGAGTATCCAGCACAACTGAGTGACTACCACTCTTAAACTTTAAAAAAAGATTAGGCTCATCATAGAAAAGAAAAAGATGCTAATCAGATTTGTCTTTCAGAGTAGAAAATTAAATGACTGAAAAAGTAAAAGACACAGAAATATTCCCTGCAGTTTCAGGATCATTGTTTTTCTACTAATCAATAATAGTCCAGGTACATGTTTTAACTTGAAGCTCACTAGAAGATGTCAAAATATTATGACAAGGTAGGAGAAAATATAAAATCTCTGAAACTCACAGTTTTATGTCATTTGGTACAACTCACAGAAAGCTCAACCCATTTCAAATTTATTTTTAAATGAATTATTTCAGTACTACTATATCTGCAAATGGCAAAAGCAAAAAGTGTGC
Organism: Oreotragus oreotragus; assembly: GCA_006410675.1. NCBI lineage: Eukaryota > Metazoa > Chordata > Mammalia > Artiodactyla > Bovidae > Oreotragus > Oreotragus oreotragus. Next base: position 503,752 of record SJYX01024461.1, on the reverse strand, counting down.
TTAAAAGGAAAGGTTACAAAAATAATGGAAGTAAAACAAAAACAAAAAGTTTGCTAGTTTGCAGTTTATTTTTTAAACCTTTGAAGTTCGGGATCCTGGATGATATATCTCATCTGTAAAGCTTTGACATGTTCAGGGCAAAGTATTAAATATTGACAAACACTCATTGTTTTTAAAGTTCTGCATCACACACTATTGGGTGTACTATTTAGCACTGCAACATTTTGAGTGGCCATGAATGTCACCTTCTTCACTTCTTAGGTAAAAAAATCATCATTTTCTTAAAAGAGTAAACTACATAGAAAATACAGTACATAGTTTCTTATGTCTTAAACAGCCACATTCAGTTCCCTTTAGCTTAAGTACCAGTAATGTAAGTAAATGAAACAGTAAGCAATTGGCAGCACAGTAATGTTAAGGTTCTAGCAAACTTCTACATTTTAGGGAGTTATAAGTTAGTTTTAACATTGGATCCAGGCTTAAACTTGGCATAGAAGTTCTTTACCAAAATGTGCAATATTTTTCCTTTGACTTTACAAAATAGAGTCAAAATTAGTTTGCTTGCTATTTAGCTAAAGGTGGCCAAAAATAACATGATCTTGGCTAGAATTTAGATACTTTTCAGTTCAGTTGCTCAGTTGTGTCCGGCTCCTTGCAACCCCATGGACTGCAGCACACCAGACTTCACTGTCCATTACCAAATCCCAGAAGTTGCTCAATTGCATGTCCATCGAGTCTGTGATACCATCCAACCATCTCATCCTCTGTTGTCCCCTTCTCCTTTTGCCCTCAATCTTTCCCAGAATCAGGGGCTTTTCCAATGAGTCACTTCTTCACATCAGGTGGCCAAAGTATTGGAGTTTCAGCTTCAGCATCAGTCCTTCCAATGAATATTCAGGACTGATTTCCTTTAGGATGGACTGGTTGGATGTTCCCACAATCCAAGGGACTCTCAAGAGTCTCCTCCAACACCACAGTTCAAAAGCATTGATTCTTCAGCTCTCAACTTTCTTTAGAGTCCAACTCTCACATGCATACATGACTACTACAAAAACCATAGTTTTGACTAGATAGACCTTTCTCAGCAAAGTAATATCTCTGCTTTTAATATTCTGTCTGTGTTGGTCATAGCATTTCTTCCAAGGAGCAAGTGTCTTTTAATTTTGTGGCTGCAGTCACCATCTGCAGTGATTTTGGAGACCAAAAAAGTCTCTTACTGTTTCCATTGTTTCCCTATTTATTTGCCATGAAGTGATGGGATTGGATGCCATGATCTTAGTTTTCTGAATGTTGAGTTTTCAACTAGCCTTTTAACCCTCCTCTTTCACTTTCATCAAGAAAGCTGCAGTCACCATCTGCAGTGATTTTGGAGACCAAAAAAGTCTCTTACTGTTTCCATTGTTTCCCTATTTATTTGCCATGAAGTGATGGGATTGGATGCCATGATCTTAGTTTTCTGAATGTTGAGTTTTCAACTAGCCTTTTAACCCTCCTCTTTCACTTTCATCAAGAAGCTCTTCAGTTCCTCTTCACTTTCTGCCATAAGGGTGGTGTCATCTGTGTATCTGAGGTTATTGGTATTTCTCCTGACTATCTTGATTCCAGCTTGTGCTTCATCCAGTCCAGCATTTCTCATGATGTACTCTGCTGCTGCTGCTAAGTCACTTCAGTCGTGCCCGACTCTGTGTGACCCCATAGACGGCAGCCTACCAGGCTCCCCCATCCCTGGGATTCTCCAGGCAAGAATAGTGGAGTGGGTTGCCATTTCCTTCTCCAATGCATGAAAGAGAAAAGTGAAAGTGAAGTCACTCAGTCTGTCCGACTGTTAGCGACCCCATGGACTGCAGCCCACCAGGCTCCTCCGTCCACTGGATTTTCCAGGCAAGAGTACTGGGGTGAGGTGCCATTGCCTTCCCCATGTACTCTGCATATAAGTTAAATAAGCAGGGTGACAATATACAGCATTGACATACTCCTTTCCCAATTTGGAACCAGTCTATTCTTCCATGTCTGGGTCTAACTGTTGCTTCTTAACCTGCATAGAGATTTCTCAGGAGGTAGGTAAGTCAGCCTGGTTTTCCCATCTCTTTCAGAATTTTCCAGTTTGTTGTGATCCACACAGTCAAAGGCTTTGGCATAATCAATAAAGCAGAAGTAGGTGTTTTTCTGGAACTCTTTTACTTTTTTTTGACTCTACAACAGATATTGGTAATTTGATCTCTGGTTCCTCTGCCTTTTCTAAATACAGCTTGAATATCTGGAAGTTCAAGGTTCACATACTGTTGAAGCCTGGCTTGGAGAATTTTGAGCATTACTTTGCTAGCATGTGAGATGAGCGCAATTGTGTGGTAGTTTGAACATTCTTTGGCATTGCCCTTTTTTGGGATTGGAATGAAAACTGACCCTTTCCAGTCCTGTGGCCACTGCTGAGTTTTCCAAATTTGCTGGCTTATTGACTGCAGCACTTTCACAGCATCATCTTTTAGTATTTGAAATAGCTCAACTAGAATTCCATCACCTCCACTAGCTTTATTCATAGTGATGCTTCCTAAGGACCACTTGACTTCGCATCCCAGGATGTCTGGCTCTAGGTGAGTGATCACACTATCGTGGTTATCTGGGTCATGAAGATCTTTTTTGTTTAGTTCTTCTGTGTATGCTTGCCACCTCTTCTTAATATCTTCTGCTTCTGTCAGGTAGATACCATTCTGGTCCTTTGTTGAGCTCATCTTTGCATGAAATGTTCCCTTGGTATCTCTAATTTTCTTGAAGACATTTCTAGTCTTTCCCATTCTATTGTTTTCCTCTATTTCTTTGCATTGATCACTGAGGAAGGCTTTCTTATCTCTCCTTGCTCTTCTTTGGATCTTTCCTTTTCTCCTTTGCCTTTCACTTTGCCTTTTTTCTCAGCTGTTTGTAAAGCCTCCTCAGACAACCATTTTGCCTTTTTGCATTTCTTTTTCTTGGGTATGGTCTTGATACTTTTGTGCATCTCTAATTTTAAATCAGTCTTAACTTTAAAAATGAAATGTTGCAGACATTTGAGGATAATGGAGAAGAGGTCTGACTGGCAGAGCTTTAAAATTTGTTCATGTGAGCCTATGACCAGCACGTTCTCTTCACAAAACTCTGTTAGCCTTTGACCTACTTCGTTTTGCATTCCAAGGCCAAATTTGCCTGTTACTCCAGGTATCTCTTGACTTTCTACTTTTGCATTCCAGTCACCTATAAAGAAAAGGACATCTTTTTTGGGTGTCAGTTCTAGAAGGTTTTGTAGGTCTTCATAGAACCATTCAACTTCAGCTTTTTCAGCATTACTGGTTGGGGCACAGCCTTGGATTACTGTGATATTGAATGGTTTGCCTTGAAAATGAACAGAAATCATTCTATCATTTTTGAGACTGCATACAAATACTCCATTTCGGACTCTTGTTGATTATGATGGCTACTTCATTTCTTCTAGGGGATTTTTGCCCACAGTAATAGATATAACGGTCATCTGAGTTAAATTCACCCATTCCAGTCCATTTTAGTTCCCTGATTCACAATACATTGATGTTCACTCTTGCCATTTCTTGTTTGACCATTTCCAGTTTGTCTTGATGCCTGGACCTAACATTCCAGGTTCCCATGCAATATTACTCTTTACAGCATCTTTACTTCCATCACCAGTCACATCCACAACAGGGTGTTGTTTTTGCTTTGGCTCCGTCTCTTCATTCTTTCTGGAGTAATCACTCCACTAATCAGTAGTATATTGGGAACCTACCAACCTGGAGAGTTCATCTTTCAGTGTCCTATCTCTTTGCTTTTCATACTGTTCACGGGGTTGTCAAGGCAAGAATTCAGTTCAGTTCAGTCGCTCAGTCGTGTCTGACTCTGCGACCCCATGAATCGCAGCACGCCAGGCCAGAGAGTCCCTTGGACTGCAAGGAGATTAAACCAGTCAATCCTAAAGGGAATCAACCCTGAATATTCATTAGAAGGATTGATAATTAAACTGAAGCTCTGATACTTTGGCCATCTGATGTGAAGACCTGGCTCATTGAAAAAGACCCAGATGCTGGGAAAGATTAGAAGAAGGTGATAGAAGATGAGATGGTTGGATGGCATCATATTTATCCCTTTATCTCTTTAAGGTCATTTCCTTTTGTTCATGAAATTCTTCATAACAGTTTTGATCATACCTCATGTTCTCTCTTCATGTATTTTTATAGTATTCATTCCTATGATCGTGTTTCTAAAGTATCCATTTGTTACACAGGATTTTCAGGAGTTTTACTTTTCTTCTGAATGTTTAGTCTCATGTTTCTTATCCTCTATTATGTAAAAGTTTTAATAAGCCTCATGTTTAAAAAAAAGTTTTAATATTTAGTCATTTTATTCTAACTTACCATTACCAGAAGATAAATTTTGAAGATTTTTTTTTCCTGTCCTATTCACTATTTGGGGGGAGCAGGCAGTTTCTTCTCTCAGATCCACAACTTTGAAGCAATCTGGTGGGCAAAAATTCCTCTTCTACTGTGGTTTTGCTGATATTCACTTGGCCTGATTCTGTCGTCCTGAGGAGTCATCATCTGCCATCACTACCTCAGTCTCAATAGTCTGGACTAAAGTGGTATGATAAAGAAAAACCTAACATTTCCAATACAGGCTGTTATTATGAATTTGATATTCATTAAAAGGAATATTAGGGAGAGGAAGAAGCTTCTCCAGGTGATAGGCTGATGAGAGGACTTTAGGACATTTGAGTTTGAAGCGTTTATGGGTCATCCAGTGAACAGCTGAATAAACAGATCTGAAACTGGGAAGAGGTTTGATCTGTTGTAAACTGGGAAAGCATTGGTGGGGAGAGATCGCTTAGAGTCTATAAACGGAGAAGAAAGCAAATCAGTACCGCCGCCATGAACAGATAAACTGATGGTGGGAGGGCAAGAACAGAGAGATAAAAAGAAAAGCAAAACTATGTGACAAGGGAACATGTTATGGTGGGGGTAGGGAAGTAACAACAGTGTGAAATTCAGCAGAGGAGTCAAGGAACGTAATAGAGAGTGTTGCTGTTCTTTTATTTCAAGAACTATAAAGTCCTGCTGACCTTAGTGAAAACATCTTAGTGAAGCAATGGAGAAAGAAGTCTAGTCATAGTGGGTTGAGTAGAAGAGTGCATATAGATAATTCCCAGAAAGGTTGCTCATAAAAATGAAATAGAGTAGGAATTCAACGAATTTAAAGGTTGAGATTTTATTTACTTCCATTTGTATTTCATAGGAACAGAATTGACTCTATACTGAAGAGGAAAAATATCAGTAGAAAGGATGATGTTGAAAATACAATAAAGAAAATACAATTTATTTTCTCTCTGAAGAAACTTGTTTTGAATACCCACTATGTGTCATGTACCATGTTTCATGTTGGAAATACAAGGGTGGGTTAAATTAGCATGGTTGCTGCCCTGTTAAGAATTCCAGGTGGACCAAAAGCTCTAAGAAGATAAATGAGATGGATATCCAAGTGGAATTATTAACCTCAAAAAGAAAGAGAATCAATTGTTTCATAGAATGAGGGTAAAGTGGACATGATGAAGGCAGGCATGTTTGTAGATGGAGGGAAGGGGGAATAGGAGTTGAATAGAAGCTTAAAGAATTCCGATTTATCAAGGTCTTTCGTATTTCTGTAACATAGGATACAAATCATATACCCAACTGAGCATGTTCATAAAATTTTTTTAAAAATAGTTATTGAGGGAAATGAAGAAAAGAAGTAATATGTCACCCAGAGTGATCACTGAGCAAAACTGACAATCCAGCCAAAGTTCAAGGTGGTAGATTTTTGTACTAATCCACACAGTGGTATGAATTTCTCCAGTATCACTCAGTAGCAGACCAAACATGGGGAAGAAAAAAAAAAAAAAAAGTAGATGTCTAGATCTATCTTAGGTTATGATAACATGAACTGCTATAACAGATTAATTTAGAAATGTCAATAATTTAACACAAAAGAAGCTTATTTCTCATTCATTTAAAATTATCTGGAATAGAAGTAGGAGTTTACTCGTGAAGTCTTTAAGAAGTTGAGATAGCAAGGCCCATCTGTCTTTAACATGCAGCTTCCAAGAACATCTCGAGTGTTATCATCCAATCAGCAGATGGGATTGGGAGAAAGGAGAAGGGTCATGCCAGAGGTTCATACAAAATTGGCACACATCATTTCTACTCACAGCCTGTTGGTTAGACCTCAGGCATATGCCAAAACCTAACAGGAGGCCTGAGTGCTAGAAAGACAGAAAAACAGGTTTTCGATTAAGAACTTAACCAAGTTTCTGACATAGGGTATAAGTTTAAATAAGTTAGGATGGATGGATAGATACATAGATAGATAGATTAGATAAAAAGAAATACAAAGAAGAAACTAAAGATGAAGGCAGGAACAAAGGAAAGGTGGGAAGAAGGAAGAGAAGGGGAAGGAAAGAGGGAAAGACAGAGACAGACCAAGAGGTTGAGAACTCAAGCAAAGGAAGATGTCAGTAGTAATTTTTATTTTTATTTTTTTGCTTTTTTTATTTTTTTTTATTTTTATTTTTAATTTTTTATTTGAACTCCCAAACATGAACCCCCCCCTACCTCCAACCCCACATCATCCCTCCGGATCATCCCCATGCACCAGCCCCAAGCATCCTGCATCCTACATCGAACACAGACTGATGATTCGTTTCTTACATGATAGTATACATATTTCAATGCTATTCTCCCAAATCATCCCACCCTCTCTCTCTCCCTCTCCCTCAGTAGTAATTTTTTAAAAATGAAGTTATACTAGAAGGGGAAGGAGACATGAAGCAGTTAAGGAACTGGAGATTGGGATTTCTGAGTAAGAGAGAGAAAGCTAGAAATAGCAGAGACTGTGACTAGAATTAAAGCGAGTAGAATTTTGGAGTCCAAAGATAGAGAATGAGAGGTTCCAGAGCGCAGCCACTTGTCAAGCTATCATAAGAACCGTGAACTTTCAAGAGTTGTGTGAACCACAGGAAGTAACAATAAAAAAAAAGAAAGCACTTGGAATGACAAATAAAATTTTGACCTAGTTGCCAAAGTACTTGACAAACACAAGAGATGTCACAGATAAACATGTCACAGAAGGATGGAGATGGATGTCAGGAATAAGTTTCAAAGTAGAAGGAAGATTTTTATTGGAAGATGCAGGAAATGGTCTAGAAAATCAATAAAGAATAACAAGCCCAGTTAAACATGCAACATACAAATGATCTCCATGGCAGATAGTTGCCAGAAAAATCATCTCCTCAGCAGGGGGGCCTAGCTTCAGTCAGGGCAAAGGTGCTGTATGACGCATACTATGAAAAATGAGTGTTACTGTAGAATGTAGTTAAAGAGATCAGAAAGGCATTTGAAAATGATCTATGGGGCAGGGAAGAACCAGCAAAAGAGGATTGTCTCAGAAGAAAAGCTATGACTAAAAAATCTTGAATTTGAGTTCTTTGCCTAGAACTCAAGGGCAAAAGTAAGCATCAGGGTACTTTATAGCAGAGGTCTGTTAGGAAGAAGGCCACACAGCAGGAGGTGTGCAGCAGGTGTACAAATGAAGCTTTATCTGTATTTACAGCCATTCCCATCACTCACATTACCACCTGAGCTCAGCCTCCTGTCAGATCAGCAGTAGCATTAGATTCTCATAGGAACACACACCCTACTGGAAATTGCACATGTAAGGGATCTAGACTCTGTAATCCTTCTGAGAATCAACCTGAAACCACTCCCCAACCCTGTCCATGGAAAAACTGCCTTCCATGAAACCAGTCCCTAGTGTCAAAAAGGTAGGGGACTGCTGCTATATGAAATTCTTACACATAAATTTGTTCCAGTGCCTCCTGGACGTGAGAGAAGAATGACATTTGTTGCCTCTAGCCACACTGGCCCTGGAAGCCGAAGGCTGTCCCTTTGTCACACCTGGTGTGGCTGGGACCCTCCATTCTTAGGGACCAGGCTCCCTGGGCCCACAGTGCAAGGTACTGCTCTAAGGTGGGAAAGGATTCCTTCCTACTCAGAAGATCTGACAACCTCTATCCTGCTGAATCAGAAAGAAAAACTGTTCTGTTCCTCTCCTTACCTTCAAAGATTGGGTTCTCGCTACCATTCAGAACACCAAGCAGAATCTCTAAGAAAATAAATGAGGGGAGAAAATGCAAAGGACCAAAAAAATAGTATCTCAACAATTAACATATATTGCTGCATTTATAATAAATGGAGTCTTAACAGTACTCTAGGTACCCAAAGGATATATTAAAAACAAGAATATTTCCTGCTATCCTGCCAGTCCATCCAAGCCAAAGGGATTTCAGTGGATAAACATCTATGACTCCATTTAATTTTGCAAAAGTGTGAAAACTCAAAAGAATATGTTTTTAAATACCACAAACTGGGTAGCCTCGTCTCCAAACTAGGGAAATTACCAAAAACAACTTTCCAGCATGCCCCAATAATGATTCCAGGTTTCAGAGATGCTCTTACTGCTGCTGCTGCTAAGTCGCTTCAGTCGTGTCCGACTCTGTGCTACCGCATAGCCGGCAGCCCACCAGGCTCCTCTGTCCGGACATACACAAATAACAGAGACAGTTACTCAGTTTCTCATGTGATTTATTGGTGGTGGGGCGGGGGGAGAAATCCTGGCTCTGGATCATCAAATGGTGTGACCCTTGCCTTTCAATTGAGTGATTGACTGAATAATTTATTTCTACTCTGCTTACTTCAAAGTTGTATTTGAAGTGGCTACATTTTGGTGTAGTGCAAACTACTTATGCAATGTAACTCTTCCATTTTTACTTACTCTCAGTTCAGTTCAGTTCAGTCACTCAGTCGTGTCCGACTCTTTGCGACCCCATGAATTGCAGCACGCCAGGCCTCCCTGTCCATCACCAACTCCCGGAGTTCACTCAGATTCACGTCCATCAAGTCGGTGATGCCATCCAGCCATCTCATCCTCTGTCGTCCCCTTCTCCTCCTGCCCCCAATCCCTCCCGGCATCAGAGTCTTTTCCAATGAGTCAGCTCTTCGCATGAGGTGGCCAAAGTACTGGAGTTTCAGCTCATAGCCTCATAAAATAAGAAGAGCACTACTACTACCTATTTGTAGATGAAAACATTTTTATAAAATCATTTGGAATGATTGATTACTGCTTCCTTTCCAAAATACCTTCCAATCTTGGTATCCAGATTGGATACCATACTCCCTTTGGTCTCTTCCTGGCTAACCCTTCTCAGTCTCTGCTAGTCAGTTCTTCCTCATGGTGTGAACTTCTATGAAGTGAAGAAGTGAAGTGAAGTTGCTCAGTCGTGTCCGACTCTTTGCGACCCCATGGGATGTAGCCTATCAGGCTCCTCTGTCCATGGGGTTTTCCAGGCAGTAGTCCTGGAGTGGATTGCCATTTCCTTCTCCAAGGGATCTTCCCAACCCAGGGACCGAACCCGGGTCTCCTGCATTGTAGACAGACGCTTTACCATCTGAGCCACCAGGGAAGTCCTATGTTAACAGCATTACACGGCTCATTCCCTGTAACTCTTCTTTAGCTTATCCATTCAAGTGACTTTAAATATTACTACACTTGAACAGTTCACAAATCAGTATCTCCCGCCTAGACCCCTCCAATGAACTCAAAATGTTTACCCAATCCCCCTCACCATCTCCACTTGGATTTCTACATGGCGTCTCTAATTTGACATGCCTGAAACACAAACTCTATGGATTCCAACCCTCCAAAAGTCCTCCTCCCAGGACTTTCCCGGTGGTCCAGTAGCTAAGACTCCACGCTCCCAATGCAGGGGGCCTGGGTCAGGGCACCAGATCCAACATGCCACAGTGAAAAACTGAAATAGTCAAATTTTTTAAATGATAATTAATAAATAAGTATTTTTTAAAAGTCCTCCTCCAAACCCCATACCAAGCAGCACCTTCCTATCTCCTTGATCTGTTTTATTTTTTCAAAGTACTTATGACCATCTATCATACTATTTTTGGTTTCTGTTTATTGCCTGTCTTTCCCAATGAAAACATACAGAAATTTTTCTATGTTTTGATCACTGATTTTTTTCTTTTTTGGCTGCACTCTGTGACTTACGGAGGAGACCTTGGTTCCCTGACCAAGAATTGAACCCATGCTCTCAGCAGTGAAAGCTTGGAATCCTAACCACTGGACCACCAGGGAATTCCCTTGATCACTGTACTGATCACTACTTGGTGCTTAGAGTAATGAAAGATAAATAGTAGATGCTCAATCAATACCAGATAGTGAATGAATAAAGGATAATTCATTGATATGTGAATCACTGCATACCGTACACTGGTGACTGTCAGATTTTATATCTGAAAACAGTAATGTTAGAAATTTAAAGACATTTCAAGGAGGTGCTTCATTCCCTTGGCTTCTGTGGGAGAAAAGGGCCTCCATGGTGGCTCAGTGGTAAAGAATATGCCTGCCGATGCAGGACACACTGCATCGAGGAGGACACTGTGGAGAAGGAAATAGCAATAGCTTGCCCGGGAAATCCCATGGAGAGAGGAGGCTGGAGGGCTACAGCCCACAGTGTCACCAAACAGGCAGACACGACTCAGCGACTGAACAACAAATATAATAGAAAATGAAACAGGCCAGTCAGTATCTATTCTTCCTGCTTTCTAGGAATTTTCTTCAACTTTACTGGTCCTACATTTTAAATCTTTTATTTGGCTTAGATTTTTTTTTCACTCTCACTACATTTATTCAACATAGTATTGGAAGTCCTATATAATAGAAAATGAAATAGGCCAGTCAGTATATATTTTTCCTGCTTTCTAGGTATTTTCTTCAACTTTACTGGTCCTACATTTTAAATCTTTTATTTTGCTTAGATTTTTTTTTTCACTCTCACTACATTTATTCAACATAGTATTGGAAGTCCTAGTCACAACAATCAGAGAAGAAAAAGAAATGAAAGGAATCAAAATCGGAAAGGAAGACGTAAAACTGTCACTGTTTATAGTTTAAAAAATGTTTCTTGCTCACCATGTTGCTTTCGGATAGCACTGTATCCTTATTTTTAAGAATAATGAACAGAGTATTAATAGTGAAAGTGTGTATAAGTGTATAAGTGTGTGGTGGGAGGATTCACTAAAATCCCCAAATAATTTGAATAAGTATCTGTTTCATTTGTGATCATGTGTCCATCTATGGGCATTTTTTAAATATGTTTACCTTAATTTTTCTTTCTTATGTTTCAAGTTTTCCTTAAATATCTGTTGACCCTAGTTATCTCTTCACATTTAGGAATGAGGCAATAAAAACCTAACTGTGCAGGAATGTGCACATGGGTGCTGGTAGAACGTTTCAGTGGGGAGGTGGTCCTCACGCTGGAGAACTCCTACCTCCCAGAATGCTAAGGTCTTAGATCTGGGCACCAACTCCCACACCAACTGTCCACATGCAATTCAGACAGTCACTTATTTCTAAAAGGAAGAATCCTCCGATTTTTGTCTAAATGGGTTGATGCTCATTGTTGGGTATTTTGTCAACCCTGTGAAGTATAACATTATTGTGACTGTCCATGAAGTTAAAGTGAAAGTGTTAGTTGCTCAGTCATGTCTGACTCTTTGCAACCCCATGGACTGTAGCCTGCCAGGCTCCTCTGTCCATGGAATTCTCCAGGCAAGAATACTGGTCAGTTGCCATGCCCTCCTCCAGGGGATCTTCCCAATCCAGGGATCAAACCCAGGTCTCCTGCACTGCAGGCAGATTCTTTACTGTCTGAGATACCAAGGAAGCCTTTCCATGTATAGATATAAATGGTCTTGTTTTTCAACTCACTCTTCACTCCTGTTCTTCATCAGAACTGGCATTCTAGAATCTTGAGGATATCCAGGATTCAGTAGAATAAAAATCAACTCCTTCTCAGGTCCCAGGTCCTTCTATCCTGCTCCTGATAGCTCTCCCCAAATTGCTTTCTGTCTACCAGATAATCATTGAAAATTGTCAGCCACTGATGGTCACCTATTACCTTCATTGTGATGTGTTTATACATTTAATCCCTTTGGAGTGTCTGAAATGATAAAGGACACAGTATCATGTGATTAGTGTGTCACTGTGAACCAAATATCTTCTCCAAACCAAGTATCTTCTCTTATTTAAAGCTACTCTTAAGCTATACTAAACAATAACAACAGAGCTAAAATGCTAGGGAAACAGCTATATTGGTTTAAGAAAAAAGGAACATCAGGCTTGTGGGAGATTATTTTTAAGGAATAATTTAAGGAATAGGTATATGTGAATTTTTAAAAATTATTCTTTAGAAAGGCACTTCTAAAGCTTGCTGAAAATTTAGATAATAAAGCTTGCTGTTCACTTGCTAAGTCGTGTCTGACTCTTTGCAAGTCCATGGACTGCAGCACACCAGGCTTCAGATGCAGGACACACTGCATCGAGGAGGACACTGTGGAGAAGGAAATAGCAATAGCTTGCCCGGGAAATCCCATGGAGAGAGGAGGCTGGAGGGCTACAGCCCACAGTGTCACCAAACAGGCAGACACGACTCAGCGACTGAACAACAAATATAATAGAAAATGAAACAGGCCAGTCAGTATCTATTCTTCCTGCTTTCTAGGAATTTTCTTCAACTTTACTGGTCCTACATTTTAAATCTTTTATTTGGCTTAGATTTTTTTTTCACTCTCACTACATTTATTCAACATAGTATTGGAAGTCCTATATAATAGAAAATGAAATAGGCCAGTCAGTATATATTTTTCCTGCTTTCTAGGTATTTTCTTCAACTTTACTGGTCCTACATTTTAAATCTTTTATTTTGCTTAGATTTTTTTTTTCACTCTCACTACATTTATTCAACATAGTATTGGAAGTCCTAGTCACAACAATCAGAGAAGAAAAAGAAATGAAAGGAATCAAAATCGGAAAGGAAGACGTAAAACTGTCACTGTTTATAGTTTAAAAAATGTTTCTTGCTCACCATGTTGCTTTCGGATAGCACTGTATCCTTATTTTTAAGAATAATGAACAGAGTATTAATAGTGAAAGTGTGTATAAGTGTATAAGTGTGTGGTGGGAGGATTCACTAAAATCCCCAAATAATTTGAATAAGTATCTGTTTCATTTGTGATCATGTGTCCATCTATGGGCATTTTTTAAATATGTTTACCTTAATTTTTCTTTCTTATGTTTCAAGTTTTCCTTAAATATCTGTTGACCCTAGTTATCTCTTCACATTTAGGAATGAGGCAATAAAAACCTAACTGTGCAGGAATGTGCACATGGGTGCTGGTAGAACGTTTCAGTGGGGAGGTGGTCCTCACGCTGGAGAACTCCTACCTCCCAGAATGCTAAGGTCTTAGATCTGGGCACCAACTCCCACACCAACTGTCCACATGCAATTCAGACAGTCACTTATTTCTAAAAGGAAGAATCCTCCGATTTTTGTCTAAATGGGTTGATGCTCATTGTTGGGTATTTTGTCAACCCTGTGAAGTATAACATTATTGTGACTGTCCATGAAGTTAAAGTGAAAGTGTTAGTTGCTCAGTCATGTCTGACTCTTTGCAACCCCATGGACTGTAGCCTGCCAGGCTCCTCTGTCCATGGAATTCTCCAGGCAAGAATACTGGTCAGTTGCCATGCCCTCCTCCAGGGGATCTTCCCAATCCAGGGATCAAACCCAGGTCTCCTGCACTGCAGGCAGATTCTTTACTGTCTGAGATACCAAGGAAGCCTTTCCATGTATAGATATAAATGGTCTTGTTTTTCAACTCACTCTTCACTCCTGTTCTTCATCAGAACTGGCATTCTAGAATCTTGAGGATATCCAGGATTCAGTAGAATAAAAATCAACTCCTTCTCAGGTCCCAGGTCCTTCTATCCTGCTCCTGATAGCTCTCCCCAAATTGCTTTCTGTCTACCAGATAATCATTGAAAATTGTCAGCCACTGATGGTCACCTATTACCTTCATTGTGATGTGTTTATACATTTAATCCCTTTGGAGTGTCTGAAATGATAAAGGACACAGTATCATGTGATTAGTGTGTCACTGTGAACCAAATATCTTCTCCAAACCAAGTATCTTCTCTTATTTAAAGCTACTCTTAAGCTATACTAAACAATAACAACAGAGCTAAAATGCTAGGGAAACAGCTATATTGGTTTAAGAAAAAAGGAACATCAGGCTTGTGGGAGATTATTTTTAAGGAATAATTTAAGGAATAGGTATATGTGAATTTTTAAAAATTATTCTTTAGAAAGGCACTTCTAAAGCTTGCTGAAAATTTAGATAATAAAGCTTGCTGTTCACTTGCTAAGTCGTGTCTGACTCTTTGCAAGTCCATGGACTGCAGCACACCAGGCTTCCTTCTCCTTCACTATCTCCCGGAATTTGCTCAAACTCATGTCCATTGAGTCGGTGATGCTATCTAACCATCTTATCCTCTGTCACCTCCTTCTCCTTTTGCCCTCAATATTCCCAGCTTCAGGGTCTTTCCCAATGAGTTGGCTCTTTGCATCTTTACTCATCCAAAGTGAAGTGAAAGCCGCTCAGTCGTGTCTGACTCTTTGCGATCCCATGGACTATGCAGTCCACGGAATTCTCCAAGCCAGAATATTGGAGTGGGTAGCCTTTCCCTTCTCCAGGGCATCTTCCCAACCTAGGGACTGAACCCATGTCTCTCACATTGCAGGCAGATTCTTCGCCAGCTGAGCCATACAAGGGAAGCCCAAGGATGCTGGAGTGGGTAGTCTATCCCTTCTCCAGAGGATCTTCCTGACCTTGGACTCGAACCGGGGTCTCCTGCATTGCAGGTGGATTCTTTACCCTTATTCAGCCAAAATGCTTACTAATTAATATTTATAGGACAGGATACATACACATTAAAATTTGGAAACAAATGATTTAAAGGGATGATATATGACAGTATACTCTTAGTATGAGAGTATTCTTGAAGGAGTTTAAATGCCTCTGCCTGAATGCTCACAGAAAAGTCTATTCTGTATTAAAAACTGGAATGTTTGTGATACTCAAGATTCATTAGATAAAAGCATGATCTCTTCTAATAGTTTTTATGATTTTAAAACCTTTTCTTAAATATAAATAAATAAAAGGGATTGAGTTCTCTCTGCTTACTCTAGTCCGTAGAATAATGGGTAAGTGCAAGCTACTGTCAATCACATGAAACTCGATAAGACTGCAGTTTCTATGAGACTCTATGCAGGGATTATGTTGACTCTTTGAGTCAGGCATTTTAATAACTTGTGCCAATTTTAGTTTCTCCTCTGCTCTCAATCCCTATGCAAACACCAGGGGCCACTTTAATGTAAACATTCTAAGGACCAAAGGCATCATCATGGCCATCTGTTTTTACTACCATTTCTCATGGTGTCTCTGACTTCAACTAATAATGCAAACATCATTTTCAAATTAATCATCAACAGAGTCATGTGAATTGTTTTAAGTTAAATTAATGTCTCTGAAGATGACTAATGGAAAACATCAATGTAGACAGATGTTTTCATTTGGGGAAATGTGTTATATCCCTTCAAACAAATCCCATAATCTACCCCCAAAACTCCTCCTGCTTAACAAGTAATCAAGTAAAATACAGTAATTTAATTACCTTATTTTTCAAACTTATTGTTGTACCACATTGTTCTCTTTCAGCTTGGTTTGATGGCCCTTTTAATGTTCACAATATTAACAATAATAACTTTAGCTCCAAAAGGCATTAAATTTCCATCATCTAAAATAAACCATCAGATGTATTTTACAATAGTCTTTACCCAAACAGCAGCATGTTAAACATAAACTCAGCTAGTTCCACACAGGATACCAAGAGCCTTCACAAACCAAGAGACCAACAATTCTCAGAAGAAATTCTAAAAGTAATTTTATCCACTTCCCTTTCCCAGAAATGACAGTAGCCAGAAAAAACTAATTTGGATTTACATGTCCTGTAATTTATTCTGTTGGGTGTTCCTCTGTATCAAGGGAAACAAGTGGGAAATGAAATAAATAGCTGAGGGCCTGTTTGCCCCAACAGGATAACTGACTAAAAGATACCCAAGAGCCAGGCATGCTAAGACCACATCACTCCTTTAAAGAAGGAAAGGACTCCATTCACAACATACAGCTTACTACACGCACCAGTGATGACGTGTGATGCTCCCAGCCAAGGGGCAGACTTCTCTGTCTCAAATCCCCACCAAACATCTATTATCAGGGTCACCTCTCTCTCTCTCTTTAAATAATTTTATTTATTTATGGCTGTACTAGGTCTTTGTTGCTGTGCAGGCTTCTCTCTACTTGAGGCAAGAGGGGGTTTCTCATTATGATGTCTTGTCTTGTTGCAGAGCACGAGCTTTAGGGCTTCAGTTGTTGCAGGCCGTGAGCTCAGTAGTAGCGGTTTCTGGGCTCAAGGGCACAGGATCAATAATTGTGGCACATAGGCTTAGAGGCTCCTGGGCATGTGAGATCTACCCAGATCAGGGATCAAGCCCGTGCTGCCTGCGCTGACAGGAGGATTCTTTACCACTGAGCCACCAGGAAAGTCTGGGGTCATGTCTCTTTAGAGTGAAGATCTTCCATGGCCTTCTTTGTTGTTGTTTATTCACTGAGTCATGTCTGACTCTTTTGCAACCCCATGGACTGTAGAAGCCTGCCAGGCTCCTCTATCCATGGGATTTCCTAGGCAAGAATACTAGAGTGGGCTGTCGTTTCCTTCTCCAGGGGATCTTCCCTACCCAAGGATAGAACACATATGTCTTGCATTTCCTCCATTGGCAAGTAGATTCTTTACTGCTGAGCCACCAAGGGAGCTCCTATGACCTTCTAGAAGTTTCCTTTATATTTCTTCCAATGGGTTTATATTTCTACCCTCAGCAACTGTGCTTGTGTCCAGGAGGCACAAGTCAACAGTAACATCCCTAGCGCTTTTCTGAGTGTTGACTGCAGGACCTGAGTGTTTACTGGTGTGCCATCAGTTTCCTAGGAACAATTTTCCAGGTAATAGGATCAGGCTTTAGATATGATGGGATCTAGTCTTTCACTGAGTAATTACCAGATCAAAATAGTCAGTCTTAAATGAGGCTCCATCTTCTCAACAGCCTAGTTTGTTAGAGTAATGGGTGAAAGTGAGGAGGAAACTAAATTAATCTAAGTGATCAACCACTGGAAGTTTCCATCCTTTAACAGTATAATGCTTTATAACTATTCTCAAAGAGGAAAGGAAATAAATGGATTATATTGTCAAAGATTTAAAGCAAACACTAAATCAAGCATTTTTAAAAGGTTTAAATGGAAGCAGTTTACCTATAGATAACCATATTAATTATATGCCAGACAGGACTATGTTTCCTTTATCATTACAGAATAACATGAAAATCATTCCTATGCTGAAAAATATTAACAAATTTTTTAAAAACTAAGCCCTTACAATGTTCCAACTGCACTGCTGGACCCCTATTATGGGATGAATTGTATCTCCCTAAAACTCATTAGCAAAAGTCCCAAGGCCCAGTAACCCAGAGAGTGACTACATTTGGAGACAGGGTCTTTAAAGACAATTAAAGTCAAATATGTTGTACAGTTCAGTTCACTCACTCAGTGCTGTCTGACTCTTTGCAATTCCATGGACTGCAGCACGCAGGGCTTCCCTGTCCATCATGAACTCCCAGAGCTCATTCAAACTCATGTCCACTGAGTCAGTGATGCTATCCAACCATCTCATCCTCTGATGTCCCCTTCTCCTCCTGCCTTCAATCTTTACCAGCATCAGTGTCTTTTCCAACGAGTCAGTTCTTTGCATCAGGTGGCCAAAGTATTGGAGTTTCAGCTTCAATATCAGTCCTTCCAATGAATATCCAGGACTGATTTTCTTTAAGATGGAAACTGGTTGTATCTCCCTGCAGTCCAAGGGACTCTCAAGAATCTTATCCAACATCACAGTTCAAAAGCATCAATTCTTTGGTATTCAGCTTTATACTCCAGCTCTCAAATTCATACATGACTACTGGAAAAACCATAGCTTTGACTAGATGGACGTTTGTTGGCAAAGTAATGTCTCTGCTTTTTAATATGCTGTCTAGGTTAGTCATAACTTTTCTTCCAAGGAGCAAGTGTCTTTTAATTTCATAGATGCAGTCAACATTTGCAGTGATTTTGGAGCCCCAAAAAATAAAGTCTGTCACTGTTTCCATTGTTTCCCCATCTATTTCCCATGAAGTGATGAGACCAGATGCCACGATCTTAGTTTTCTGACTGTTGAGTTTTAAGCCAACTTTTTCACTATCCTCTTTCACTTTCATCAAGAGGCTGTTTAGTTCTTCACTTTCTGACCATAAGGGTGGTGTCATCTGCATATCTGAGGTTACTGATATTTCTCCCAGCAATCTTGATTCCAGCTTGTGCTTCCTCCAGTCCAGCATTTCACATGATGTACTCTGCATATAAGTTAAATAAGCAGTGTGACATCATACAGCCTTGACATACTCCTTTCCCAATGTACTGCTGCTGCTAAGTCGCTTTAGTCGTGTCCGACTCTGTGCGACCCCATAGATGGCAGCCCACCAGGCTCCATCGTCCCTGGGATTCTCCAGTCAAGAACACTGGAGTGGGTTGCCATTTCCCTCTCCAATACATGAAAGTGAAAAGTGAAAGTGAAGTCACTGAGTCGTGTCCAACTCTCAGCAACCCCATGGACTGCAGCCCACCAGACTCCTCCATCCATGGGATTTTCCAGGCAAGAGTACTGGAGATGGGTGCCATTGCCTTCCCCTCCCATTGTACAGGTAGACCCTATTCCTATCTGACTGGTATTCTTATAATCAAGGGAAATTTAGACACAAAAGAAATACCAAGGATGCTTGCACACTGCAAGAAAGCAGCCACCCATAAGCCAAGGACAGAAGTTTCAGAAGAAACCAACCCTGCCAACATTCTGATCTTGGACTTCCAACCTCTAGAACCATGAGAAAATTAATTTCTATTATTTGAGACAACCATCCAGTCTGTGGTACTTTGTAATGACAGCCTGAGCAAACTAATACAGTACCCTCTCACTCACAGATACTGGGCTTCCCAGGTGATGCTAGTGATAATGAACCTGCCTGCCAATGCAGGAGATATAAAAGACACAAATTTGATCCCTGGTGGGGAAGATTCCTGGAGGAGGGCATGGCAACCCACTCCAGTATTTCCTGCCTGAAGAATCCCATGGACAGAGGAGCCTGGCAGGCTATAGTTCACAGGATCACAAAGAGTCAGTTATGACTGAAGTGACTTAGCTCGCATGCATGCACTAGATACCACCTGAGCAAGATGGTGGACTTGGAGGGCGCTAGCTGCTGGGTTGGGTACAGCTTGGGCGACTGTTCCCATTTTAAGCTGCTCAGGGCATTATAGAAATGCTTTATGTGACTGAGAAGATAATTACTTTAAAAAAAGAGAGAGAGAGAGAAGAGAAAAACTGTTAAAAATCAGCATAGCTTTTTCAGCTTCCCAAAAACAATTGTCTTCCCTAAGCTACTTTAGATTTACCTCATGTGCTTTTAGTCTGATGAAAATTATCCAACTCATTTAGCACAATCTTTTAAACCACTGGCATCTCCAAAGCTGCTGTTTTTTTTTTCAGCCCTTATAATTTCACCAGTTACTGACTCACTAGTCTCCTCTGCTGAATTATAAAGAAGTGACTAACAGCCTTTTTTTATGACACACATTAAAATAAAATTGACTCTGAGAGCAACTATGAGACTTACAGAAGAAAGTATTACATTTTCTTTGCATTTTATGATTATAATATAAAATACAAAATATTAGAGAAGATTTAAAATATTGACTATAAATGCACTTTCCAAAAAAAAAGATTTTTTAACTTTTAATAAGAAATGTGACATTTCTTTAATAAGAAATGTGACATTTTTAACTTTTAATAAGAAATGTGACATTTCTTCTGTGGACATAATGCTTTAAAATATGGTTTATGTTCAAAATGGCTATACAAAAATCCTTACAAAAACTTTTTAAGGATGATCTCCTTAAATTTTTCATAGTGATATTAATAACACATTTTGTTCACACAAAGTAGGCAGTATCAAATGAATATATGTTGCTGTATTTCAATTGCTTTCTTGTAAAATTACCAGAATTCAGATAATTCTGTTTAAATTATATGTCACAGGAGCGATCAGTCCTTTAAAACAGTTTTAGCTTCCTTCTTTTTTGTGTGTGACAAATTTAACAGTGATGGCACCCCACTCCAGCACTCTTGCCTGGAAAATCCCATGGACGGAGGAGCCTGGTGGGCTGCAGTCCATGGGGTCGCAAAGAGTCGGACACAACTGAGTGACTTCCCTTTCAGTTTTCACTTTCATGCTTTGGAGAAGGAAATGGCAACCCANTTTTGTGTGTGACAAATTTAACAGTGATGGCACCCCACTCCAGCACTCTTGCCTGGAAAATCCCATGGACGGAGGAGCCTGGTGGGCTGCAGTCCATGGGGTCGCAAAGAGTCGGACACAACTGAGTGACTTCCCTTTCAGTTTTCACTTTCATGCTTTGGAGAAGGAAATGGCAACCCACTCCAGTGTTCTTGCCTGGAGAATCCCAGGGACGGGGGAGCCTGGTGGGCTGCCGTCTATGGGGTCGCACAGAGTCGGATACAACTGAAGCAACTTAGCAGCAGCAGCAGCAGTCTTGTATTAATGCTGATTTTAAATTTTCAAGTATTTAAAAACATTAAAGATTTTCCTCAAGCCTACACACATATTGCTCTGCTTATCTTTAAGTTTCAAGATTCAAATTTCTCTATTAACTTTATTAGTACCTGCTAAAATACTTTAATTAAGCACCTTGGAAGCTGAAAAAATATCAGTGAAGTGCACTGTTTTGAAAGTCAACAACCACGCCTCTAAAAAATAGGCAAAGAAACCAACTCTCCACTTCCTTACATTCTTTCACATCTCATCCTCTCCCTCTCTCTCCATCCTTCCTTCTCTCTCACACACACACACACACAATTTATCAATAATTTTTTTAATTCTTGCCTAACTCTCCTTGGGTCACCAATGTACTTCAGTATGAAATTATGTTCTGAACATATTTCTTTGAATAAAGATGAAAATGGTATTTTATCAGCTTGGATTTAATATCACTTTATATATATATATAATTATAATCATTTTTTAGTACCCATCACAATTTTTGTAACATCTTTTAATACAGATTATAGATCTATGGACAAACATTGACATATGTGAGTATTTCTAATGTTAATTAAATAATGTATTTCTGAATTCTAGAGTATAAAGAGAACTTTTGATGTAAATCTCAGATGCTTTCCTGTAACCCCATTTAACCTTTGTCACCGAGATATTTTGGGGAGTGCTTCTTTAGTATATTATTGGTTTCAAGTATTCCTTTACCACTTTATTCTCAGATGTTTGATACAGAGCTTCATCGGAATAAATAATATTCTTCCAAGCCTTTGTCTTCAGGGATTCCAAGCAATAATATATCGGTAAGTAAACTACTTTTGTGAAATCATCCATGTGTAATGAAAAGTTTTTGATGTACCAATCTTCTGGATTAATATTGTCTCTCTCATATTTGATATGAAATGTCAACATATGTACTAACACATTATTTGAAAAGGCAACTTTTTTTATTCTCTCTCCCTTTTTGGTATCAAATACAGTATGGATAAGTTTTTATACAGGCTGGTAAAATTAAAGGTTTGCAGTGATGTGACATATCTTTTTTTCTGGTGTCAGGAATTAACTTTAAAACTAGTTTTTTTGGGCTTTGATTTGGCAGTGTTATAAGCAGTCTAAAAATAATGGTTTCATTTTTTAATTTTGTGCTAATATATTGTACTTTGCTCCACTGCTCAACTGCATATCTCTTCCAGGCAAGTAACATTTAGGCAGAGGAAGGCAGAAATTATTAGGGAACAAAAAGCCTATCTGAATTAATGACAAGATAGTCTACCTTATGAATAAGTAACTTTCTCACTTTGAGAAAGAAGTTAACCTTTTGGTGAAAAATTAATATCCATAAATAGTGAATCCAGTTAAAAATAAAGTACTGAAGGAGACTGTGGGACTCTCTAACTTCAGAAAATAAATTTGTCAGTGTTTTTTAGATGTTGGCATTCTGAGAAATTACACAAAACAAAATGGATTGAGAATCTGATAATGAAAAATGTGGTTAGCAAAGCAAAAACTATTGATGAATTATCCAGTTTCTCAGACTCAGTGCCCTGTGACAACCCGGAGGGCTGGGATGGGGTGGGAGGTGGAAGCAAGGTTCAAGAGGGAGGGAACATACGTCAACCTATGGCTGATTCATGTTGATTATGGCAGAAACTAACACAATATTGCAAAGCAATTATCCTCCAAATAAAAATGTTATTCTGTTTCATTGTAATCCTGGAAAATTCAAAAATATAATCATAATATCAATTAAAATAATCACTGTAAATGTTTTTTTAAAAATTCATTTTTAAATCCAGTAAGATACACAATCATCTTTGATAACTTCATTGAATTGTTTTTAGTTATTTGCTTTTAAAAGTAAACATTTTCTACACCTACATGAATAAAATTATGGGGACTTTCCTGGTGACCAATGGCTAAGACTCAAAGCTCCCAGTGCAGGCGGCCCAGGTTCCATCCCTGGTCAGGAAACTAGATCCCACAAGCCATAACTAAAGATCCCTCATGCCTCAACTAAGACCCAGTACAGCCAATGAAAAAATAATTAAAAAAAAAAAAACTGAACTATACACTTAAAAATGGTTCAGAACGTTGATTTTTTTTTTAATTTATGAAATTCCATCAAGAATCAGGCTTGGCAAAGTGTTAATATTAACAAATCATTGAAACAATATAATCAAATTGTTAATATAACAAATTTTTAATATCAACAGAAAATAAGGAAAACAAGAATGAAGATAGAGGCAACTAACAAAGTAATTCTGCTTTATTTGTAAATACTAATAATAGGTGAGTGACAAAAATAAAATTAAGCATGAAACAAGTTCATTGTGAACATTCAGAGCAAACTAAATCTTAAGAAAAAATGAATATTTTACTCATACCTACAAAGTAAGAACTTTATTGATAAACATCAGGACTTACATAATAATCAGATTATGGTAGGAAAGTGAGTGGGAGAGTCTCCATGTCATCATGGAGACTAAAATTCAAAACAAACCTGAATACTTTACCCCATCGGGATATATGACCATTTGCCAAACAACTTTGTAATTTATAGACTGTACCAGAGGAATATATGAATCTTCTTCTCCGACTTAAATCTCCAAAAAGTCTATTGAGCTGGCTTGCTTGATGGTTTTCACTGAGTTCTATCCAGGGGGAGACAGAAGATTAGCTTGCATCACTTAGGCTATGTTCCTGTCTCAGCATCAGTGACCGTCTCATCACTGTTTTGTATGCAAAGCCTAGAACTCCAGAACTCTCATTTAGAAATATTGACATTTAGAAAGTGTGACAACTTTCTATGTGGGATATGTCATAATTTCATTAGAGTAATAAAATAATTTCAACTTGAATTCTAAGAATTACTTGAGGCTAACAGTAAAGATGTTAAATGCTAAAACTGAGTCCAGAGATATGTATTTCTCTATTATGTTCAATGTTACTAACACTTAAACACAACTGAACAAGAAAAAGCCCTAACAATAGACCCAGGGCTTCCCTGGTAGTTCAGCTGGTAAAGAATCAGTCTTTAATGCAGGAGACCTTGGGTTGGGAAGATCCATGGGTTGGGAAGATGCCCTGGAGAAGAGAACAGCTACCCACCCCAGTATTCTGGCTTAGCACAGCACAGCACACAACTATAAACCCAATAACCAAAAAGACATGCTACTGTACTTTAAGTACGGAGGAGTATAAAAGAATATTTAAATAAGTTAATAAATCACAATCTTGTGTGGGATGACAACATAATACAGTTGCCATGTTCATTTATCTATTTATCTATCATCTATTAAGCACAACATAAATTAAAATATCTAGAAGATGTTGAAATTGGACATAAGACTTATACATTTCAATTGGAAAAATAAGGAGGACAGTCTAGAAATTTCTAAAAAAAAAAGTCACATAATTTAAATAGCTTCTTAATGAATTTAAAAAATCAACAAGCAGGAATGGAACAGAAGTTTAAAAAAAAAAGCCTATTCATATAAGAATTTATTTTAATTCTTAAATGACAAAGGTAACATTTAAAATCAATGGAGATGTATGGCAAAACCAATACAATATTGTAAAGTTAAAAAGTAAATAAATAAATAAAATCAATGGAGAAAGTAAAAGATTAATGAATAAAATTATCTTAGAAAAACTAGATACCTTTTGGAGAACTCTCTACCGTAACTCTTACAAATAGAAGCATGTCTCACAAACACACACACACAAAACCAGAGATTTGTAGAAGAAAAAAATAAAATTAAATCGATACTGTCAAGAGTTAGGATGACCTTTGGAAGATAGACAATAAAGGAATAAGTAACCGGGGTCTTTCTTGCTATTCCTCAGACACAAGAGGCCCACCATGGGCTCAAGGTCTTGCATTTCCTGTTGGCTTTTCCTAGACATTTTCCATGCATGCGTGCCAAGTTTGCTTCGGTCATGCTTTGCAACCCCATGGACTGGTACCTGCCAGGCTCCTCTGTCCACGGAATTCTCGAGGCAAGAAGACCAGAGTGGGCTACTGTGCCCTCCTCCAGGGGATCTTCCCAACCCAGGGATCAAACCTGCATCCCTTTAGTCTCCTCCATTAGCAGGCAGGTTCTTTATCATTAGCACCACTTACGAAGCCCAGGCCTTTTCCATCAGCCCTCAAATAGGGCCCAAATCACCTCAAGGTTTGCTCACTTATTTCAGATGGTTATTCAAATGCTATTTCCTCAGTAAAATCTTTGTTCTCAAACTGTAACCAACCCTAATCTTCCTATTTCTCTATTCCCTTACCTTGCATTATTTTCCCATTTAGTACTTGCCTCATCTAAAACATTACACATCATTTAATTTATCTCATTTATTATCTGACTTCACCTTAAGCTTCCCCTGCTAGCTTTAAGAAAACAAAGGGTGCTTTTTCTGTATTGTTCCCTTCTCGATGTCTACAGGACTGCTTGGAGTATATGAAGTACTGGAAATATATTTGATAAATGGAGGAAAGAAGGAATAAAGAAGCAATGGGGTGATTTCTCTGGTGGTCCAGTGGTTTAGAATCCACCCGTCAATTCCAGGGGTCACAGGTTCAATCCCTGGTCTGGGATGCCACATGCTATGAGGCAACTAAGCCTGTGAGCTGCAACTGCTGAGCCCACAAGCACAAGTACTGAGCTCGAGTGCTCTAGAAGCCATGTTCTGTAACCAGAGATGCCACCACAATGAAAAGCCCGTGTGCCATAACTCAAGAGTGGCCCCCACTCAGAACTAGAGAAAGACCACGTGCAGCAACAAAGACCCAATGCAACTAAAAATAAAATAAATTTTCTTAAGTCAAAGGAAAAAGAAGAAACTCTGAGAAAATGGTGTAATTAAGTCAGAATGGGTAAAATGGCAATAGAGCTGTAAGCTGTAAAAGCTCAAGTTAGATAAGGAGGAAAAGTGCACATTAGAACAAAAATTAGAACGTCACCAATGACTTTGGCAAAAGCAGTTGAGAGGCACTTCTCCATGGATCTCTCATGTCTATACTTGTTGCTAAAAGGAATATTAAGGTAATAATGTACATGCTCAGTAGTATCCTACTCTTTGTATCCCCTGGAGGGGGTTGCCATTTCCTCCTCCAAGGGATCTTCCCCACCCAGGGATCAATCCTGCATCTCCTGTGTCTCCTGCATTGGCAGGCAGATTCTTTTACCACTGAGCCAGTTGGGAAGTCCATTACTACCCACTGGTTATTGAACCCAGCTAAAAGTCTCTCCTCTCTGGATGACATTTAATGTTTTCCCTTAACTAAGCATGGAGGTGGAGCCTCATGGTTTAGCAGCCTACAAACTACAACAAGTTTATCTGTCCCCATACACTCAATAATCAAAGCTTATAAAGAAAGTGTCTCATGCAAACTAAGCTGCCCCCACTGAGCAAAGAGGGATTGGTAAACTTACAATAGCCACTGGGCCATGGCAATGATCGAATCCTACTAGGTAGGAATTATAAATATTCCATGAGCCAACAATAGATTAGTCTCAACCGGAAGGCCCTGATTCTGCTTTCCCAGAAGAAATGTCCATTTTCTTCCACAGCCTAGCATTCTATTCCCAAGAAGGAGCTTTCTTATCTTTTGTCCTCCCTTGCTATGAATCCAGTAGGCCTTACAAGATTGCTCTCCTTGAAGACTGAAGTGTTTTTGTAGCCTGCTCCTGGCTGGTCCAGATTTGGCGGCTGAGGAATTTCCTAAAGGGTTGAACAATTACAGGCTTTTGCAGTCTATGTTGTTGTTCTGTAGCCATACAAGTCCCTCAAAACCATAGCAAGCTTCCAGGCAATTTGTTTTGGATTAGTTCCATATGTAAGTAACTATAGCCAAAGATTTAATCTGAATGTAGTCTTTAAGCCTGAAGATGCTTGTATTTTCCTTACCCCTTCTCTGGATGGAAGCTATATCCAGGCTATCTAAACCATTTTGTTAGGGTGGAAAAGCAATACTTTTTAAATTTGATTGTGCCTCTGGTCTGGCTCCCAAATCTGGCAGGGCACTGAGCTTATCTCTTACTAAGGCAGTGGCTTTGAAGCTACCGGTTATAATTGCTTGGGTTTGGAATACAGAAGTTGACTTTTTCAACCCTCAAAGGCCTCAAATTATAGGACTCTCAGTGAAATTATTTTGCTAACCTGGCACAAAGAGCTTTTCTTAAGAGAACTGTATTCCTTTCCACCTCTGATCACAGACTGGTTAACTCTAGCTTGAGTTTATCTCTGTCATAGAAATTTGCTGGAGGAGCAAGCAGCTGCCAACACACATGAAAACTCTGCAGCTTTGCAATGATTTCCCCAAATGTTATGTATGGTCTCTGTCAACATGTCATGTACCTTCTAAAATACTGAAAGCAACAACTATATCAAAGCTTATCAAGGATCAACCAGCATTTCAATCTCCAATATCTGTGGTTCTGCTTCCCAAACGTTAAACATATTAACACAGAGCTGGGTTATGCCACTTTTATACACCCCGCTCTGGTAATACCAAATTCTTTCTTAGTTAGGATGTAAGTTTGAAATGCATGGCTGAGATTCAAATACAGAAAGAAAATAGAGGTTTACTCCTTTCACACTACAGTCTAAAAATGGTAGATTTTATGGGGGACCCAGGCTCTGTAGCTCTATCATCTCTAAGATACTGCTCTTATCCACATGATACAAGATAACCCATCACCACAAACACTTCTCAAAGCAGCATGATAGGGAAAAGTTAGCCAAGGGACAACTCTTCCTTCCTTCAAGGCAAGTCTGAAGGTTGCATACATCACAACCAAAGGAGCTTAGCAAATGTCATCCTTACTCTGTAGTCACACACCCTGTTACAAAACAAGAGTCCTTTCATTATAGGAAAGAGGAGCATGGACATCAGGAAGCAAAAAAGAGTCTTAGTGACAACCTTAAAACAAGTGACATTGTTTGGATCTAACATGTTAGTGTATTATGAAACAGAATTAAAACAATAAGAACTAAGGGGACTACCCTGGCAATCCAGTGGTTAAGAATCCAAAGCCAAGTAAATTTTAATTTTTTTTAATTAAAAAAATAAAAACACAAATCCAACCATATCCTATTAAAAAAAAAAAACTAAGTTGACTAGAACATTATTTTAAGAACAACTGTTCACCTAATAATATTTATAGAATATTTTATAAGGCACAACATCCAAATATAAATTGCGGCATAAATAAATGTAAATTTACAGCTCATCTTTTGCATTAAATTGTTGTTCAGGCACTCAGTTATGTCCGAATCTTTGTGACACCATGGACTGCGGCACACCAGGCCTGTCTTTCACCATCGCCCAGAGCTTGCTCAAACTCATGTCCATTGAGTCAGTGATGCCATTCAACCATCTCATCCTCTGTCATCCCCTTCTTCTGCCTTCAATCTTTCCCAGCATCAGGGACTTTTCTAATGAGTTGCCTCTTCACATCAGGTGGCCAAATTATTGGAGCTTCAGTCTCAGCATTAGTCCCTCCAATGAATATTCAGGACTGATTTTCTTTAGGATGGACTGGTTGGATCTCCTTGCCATCCAAAGGATTCTCAGGAGTCTTCTCCAACACCACAGCTCAAAAGCATCACCTCTTTGGCACTCATCCTTCGCATTCCAACTCTCACGTCCATATATGACTACTGGAAAAAACATAGCTTTCACTATACGGACCTTTGTTGGCAAAGTTGCTTTTTAATACACTGTCTAAGTTTATCATTGCTTTTCTTCAAAACAGCAAACATCTTTTAAATTTCATGGCTGCAGTCAACATCCTCAGTAATTTTGGAGACCAAGAAAATAAAGTCTGTCACTGTTTTCATTTTTTCCTCATCCATTTACCATGAAGGGATAGGAGCAGATGTCATGGTTTTTTTCTTTTAATGTTGAGTTTTAAGTCAGCTTTTTCACTCTCCTCTTTTACCTTCATCAAGAGGCTCTTTATTTCCTCTTTGCTTTCTGCCATAAGGGTGGTGTCATCTGCATATCTGAGGTTATTGATATTTCTCCTGGCAATCTTGATTCCAGCTTGTGCTCCTTCCAGCCCAGCGTTTCTCATGATGTACTCTGCATAGAAGTTAAATAAGCAGGGTGACAATATACAGCCTTGATATACTCCTTTCCCAATTTGGAACCAGTCCATTGTTCCATGTACGGTTTTAACTGTTGCTTCTTGACCTTCATACAGGTTTCCCAAGAGGCAGGTAAGATAGTCTGGTATTCCCATCTCTTTAAGAATCCAGTTTGTTGTGATCCACACAAAGGCTGTAGCATAGTCAATGAAGCAGAAGTAGATGTTTTTCTGGAATTCTCTTGCTGTTTCTAACTGATACATAATCAACATTTGATAAATAATTGCAGCATGGAAAAAATGAATGAAGTGACCAGTTAACAAATATTTTTTGAGTCCTTGCTATGAGACCATAACCATGTTGGACACCTAAGACATATTTTAAAATGTATGACGTGTGAAAGAGATTGGCAGCGTCTTACTTGATAATATTGGCAACATGAAGCACTATACCCATCTAATATAGATATAAAACATTAATAATATACAAATAATAAATATAAGAAAGAAATTTTCAACACTATTCCCAATGATTGTACAGAAAATAAAACTATCCCAAATTAATTTTTTTTTAATTTCAAATAAAATACCTCTTTTTAATTTATGCTGAGAAGGTTATGCTAAGAGCAAATGAATTAACTGGTATTTATTCAAGTAAATTTTATATTACACCAAACTGGTATATTCATATTATACCAAATCTTATACTTAGATTTTAGTTAAAAGAAAAAAAAATGGCTCAGATAGTACAGAATCTGCCTACAATCAGGAGACCCAGGTGCTACTCCTGGATCAGGAAGATCCCCCAAAAAGGGAAAGGCTGCCCACTCTAATATTTCTGTCTGGACAATCCCATGGACAGAAGAGCCTAGTGGGCTACAACTGTTCATGGGGTTGCAAAGAGTCAGACACGACTGAGCAACTAAAACACACACACACACACACACACACACAAAACTGCACATTTAGCCTGAAATTCTGACATGTAATTATTTGCTTAAAATTGGAATGGTTTTCAAGTAAATTAAAATCAGTAACAAATAAGGGAACTATTTCTTCATAAACATCAAAGCTATGTGTGCTTTTATATAAAGAATAAAATAATTCATCTGTAGTTTTGAGAAACTGAGAAAAGCAGAACTTGAAGGAATACTTTCATTGAAGTATTCTTCTCACTTTTTCACAGATGTTTCTCTTTTCTATTCTTCCAATCCTTCTTATTGTTGTTCAGTTGCTAAGTTGAGTCCAACTCTTGGCAACACCATGGAGTGCACTATGCCAGGCTACCCTGTCCTTCAATGTCTCCTGGATTAGTTCAAACTCTTGTCCATTGAGTCAGTGATGCCATACAAACACATCATGCTTTGTTGCTTCCCTTCTCTTCCTACACTCAAATTTCCCAGCATCAGGGTCTTTTCCAATGAGTCAGCTCTTCTCATCAGGTGGCCAAAGTACTGGAGCTTCAGCTTCAGCATCAGTCCTTCCAATGAATATTCAGGGTTGATTTCTTTTAGGATTGACTGTTTTTATCTCCCTGAAGTCCAGGAGATTCTCAAGAGTCTTCTCTAATACCACAGTTTGAAAGAAAATTCTTTGGTGCTCAGTCCTCTTTATGGTCCCACTCTTCCAACCATACGTGACGACTAGAAAAACCATACCTTTGACTATAGGGACCTTTGTCAGCAAAATGATGTGTCTACCTTTTATACACTGTCTGGGTTTGTCATAGGTTTCCTTTCAAGGAGCAAATGTCTTTTAATTTCATGGCTGCAGCCACCATCAGCAGTGATTTTGGAGCCCAAGAAAATCTGTCACTATTTCCAATTTTTCCCTTTACACCTTCCATGAAGTAATGACACCAGATGCCATGATCTTAGTTTTTTCAATGTTGAGTTTTAAGCCAGTTTTTTCACTCTCCTCTTTTACCCCCATCAAGAGGCTTAATAGTTTCTCTTTGCTTTCTGCCATTAGGATGGTATCATCTGCATATCTGAGGTTGTTTTTATTTCTCCCAGCAAATCTTGATGCTAGCTTGTGATTCATCCAGGCTGGCATTTTGCATGATGTGTTCTGCATTTAAGTTAAATAAGCAGAGTGATAAGATACATGTCCTTCTTGACATACTCCTTTCCCAGTTAAAAACCAATCTGTCATTCCATGTCTGGTTCTAACTGTTGCTTCTTGACCTGCATACAAGTCTCTCAGGAGACAGGTAAGGTGACTGGGTACTCCAATCTCTTTAAAATCTTCCACTGTTTACTATGGATCCATACAGTCAAAGGCATTAGTGTAGTCAATGAAGCAGATGTTTTTCTGGAATTTCTTTGCTTTTTCTGTGATCCAAGGAATGTTGGCAATTTGATCTCTGGTTCTTTTGCCTTTTCTAAATTCAGCTTGTACATCTGGAATTTCTCAGTTCATGTACTGCTGAAGTCTAGACTGAAAGATTTTATGCATTACCTTGCTAGTATGTGAAATGAGTGCAATCATACCATAGTTAGAACATTCTTTAGCATTGCTCTTCTTTGGGATTGGAATGAAAACTGACCTTTTCTGGTCCTGTGGCCATTGCTGAGTTTTCCAGATTTGCTGGCATACTGAGTGCAGCACTTTAACAGCACCATCTTTTAGGACCTAAAATAGCTAAGCTGGAATTCCATCACCTCCACCAACTTTGTTCATAGCAATACTTCCTAAGTCCCACTTGACTTCACACTTCAGGATGTCTGGCTCTAGGTGAATGACCACACCATCACGGTTATCTGGGTCATGAAGATCTTTTTAGTATGGTTCTTTTGTGTGTTCTTGCCACCTCTTAACATCAGGTCCTTCTCATTTCTGTCCTTTATCGTGCCTATCTTTGCATGAAGTGTTCCCTTGGTATCTTCAGTTTTCTTGAAGAGAGCTCTAGTCTTTCCCATTCTATTGTTTTTTTTCTATTTCTTTTCATTGTTCACTTATGAAGGCTTTCTTATCTCTCCTTGCTATTCTTTGGAACTCTGCATTCAAATGGGTATATCTTTCCCTTTCTCCTTTGCCTTTGGCTTCTCTTCTTTTCTCAGCTATCGGTAAGGCCTCCTCAAACAAGCACGTTGCCTTCTTGCATTTCTTTTTCTTAGGGATGGTTTTGGTCACCACCTCCTATACAATGTTATGAACCTCCATCCGTAGTTTTTCAGGCACTCTGTCTACCAGATCTAATACCCTGTAGCATTTAGCTATCACCACAGATTATTTTTAGGAAGGCATTGCTATAGATCACAGCATACTATATCATATATATAGTATTTAGAAAGGTGTCTACACATTAAGGGAAATGACTTTTTCACACACACATATAAAATGCGGGTTTTAATCATTCAGGTACATGACACATCCAGATTGTCTCTTCCACAAGATAATGTCTTAACAGAAATCATACATGTTTAGCCTTTTATAACTCTTTATTTTTTACTCCACAGTTTACATACTTGGGGATGAAAAGATGAAGAGAAAAAAAATTAAGGACAATAAGCACAGGAAACGGGGAAGGCAATGGCACCCCACTCCAGTACTCTTGCCTGGAAAACCCAATGGACGGAGGAGCCTGGTGGGCTGCAGTCCATGGGGTCGCTAACAGTCGGACAGACTGAGTGACTTCACTTTCACTTTTCTCTTTCATGCATTGGAGAAGGAAATGGCACCCACTCCAGTATTCTTGCCTGGAGAATCCCAGGGATGGGGGAGCCTGGTGGGCTGCCGTCTATGGGGTCACACAGAGTCGGACACGACTGAAGTGACTTAGCAGCAGCAGCAGCAAGCACAGGAAAACAACTGCTTAATACCTGCCCTGAAACACCAAGAACATATTTTTTAAGTCTCCTGATAAGAGTAAATTTTTGTTCTGTGATAATGGAGAGTTAATTAGTGCTCTATCAGGCATATAAGGTGAGTAAAAGCTGAGAAATATTTGTCATTAAAAAGCAAACACTAGTGAAAATATTCTGGAAAAGATGGCAATCTAGGCCAATTTATTCCCCTCTATACAATGCCTGATTCCCATTAATATGAACAAAAGTATACAAAAAAGTAGGATGCATGCTGTATAAGAACTGTAAACCTTGTTCCAAAAGCTACAAAGACTTTCTTTTAGGAAGAGAATGTGTGCATGCTAAGTCGCTTCAGTCGTGTCTGACTCTTTGTGACCCTTAAGGACTGTAGCCCACCAGGCCCCTCTGTCTACAGAATTTTTCCAGGCAAGAATACTGGAGTGGGTTGCCATGCCCTCTTCCAGGGAATCTTCCTGACTCAGGGATCAAACCCATGTCTTTTTACATCTCCTACATTGGCAGGCAGGTTATTTACCACTACCACCACCTGGGAAGCCCCAGAAAGAGCATAGATAAGACAAATGAAAGAAAAGTGATGTGCTTACTACCAATATTTTACCATTATAAAATAGCTTCCATCTTTATTTGTTTTTAGATTTTACTATCTATAAGTGAAATTTAGATATTTGGTCCTTATTCAATAAATATTTATTTTTATGAATGAGGCACTGTCCTTGGCCTTGATATTCAAAATATGTCCCTATCCTCATAGAGCTTACAATTTACTGCCATGAAGAACATAAATGAGTCTGTGAATACAGCACAGTATCGCCTCAGGTACTAAGGAGCATAATCCAGAGCCATGATGTGGGCAGCAGCTGGGGCACTCACTACAGGAACCAGCCGCTTCCCAAACAGAACTCCTGCAGCCACGTATCAGTGGCATTCAATGGCTGCTGAGCCACCAGCAGCAGAATCCAAATTGAATGGCTGGCAGGCAGGGCCCCTGAAGATGGAGAGGCTTCTCTATGATATCCAGGCAGCTTATACCTCAGACAGACAAGACACAGATTTACCTCGTGACCAAATGACTGACAATCCAGAGAGCCAGGAGTAGAAAACTAGCCTTAAGTCAGTGGCTTCTCCAAGTTCATTAAGAACAATGAAGGGGGAGGTGGAGGGATTCTGGGGACTAGGAAAAAGGAAGACAGGGATGGATGGAAGGAAGTAGGGTGGATAGTAGGGCGCCTGAAGAACTAGATATGATGAGGGAAGAAGGAGGGGGGACCCTGCAGAGACGTGGCTCCTCTACACTGGAGCCACTTATTCCCCTGAGGACTTACTGCAGGCCAGATCCCACTCTTGGTATAGAAAAAATCATGAAATTTCCTGGCAGCCTGTTCCAGAATTGTTACCTGGAAAAAAATCCCATGGACACAGGGGCCTCGCAGACTACGGTTCATGGGGTCACAAAGAGCCAGACACATCTTAGCAACTAAAACGACAATAGTAAATTCTGAGCGACTAGAACAGGGTCTGGTACAAAATTCATGTTAAATAAATGCATATTAACAAACAAATAGATCTTTGTTATGAATATAAATAGAGCAATGCAAAATAAAATTTTTAAATGGTTTATGATGGTAAACTGTTCATAAACATTGTTAGAAAAAAGTAGAACTTTGCTGTAAAATTTCAGTTTCTAGATGATACTACTTCACAAAATTTAGAGAGTATCTGGAAAAGAAAAACTTGGAAATAAAACAACAATTTGCATCCCTAATTCTGCTTTAGTATCCAGATTACTTATTTTACCTAAACCTTGCACATTTACAAACACTGCCATTTTACATAATGTTTTGCAATGACATATTACATTACAAATTACAGCTCTTAATTGACAGACACTGAAGAACTCCACTAGAATCACATTAATTATATAACATTTTACAGCCTGCTTGAAACTGAGCAGGACCTGTGGGGCCATCCCAAGTTTAAAAGAAAAAAAGGCCTTCTTGTGTCCCCACTTTCGTTTGTAGGGAAAAGGTATCAGTCACCTAAACTTATTTCCCTGAGTTTCAAAGATCAGGTGCAAACCATTGCTAATCAGGAAAGTGAAGGAATGCAGAGACAAAGGAAAAGCTGTCAACAATGTGATGATTTAGTCACTAAGTCATATTTGACTCTTGCGACCCTTTGGACTGTAGCCTGCCAGGCTCCTCTGTCCATGGGATTTCCCAGGCAACAATACTGACTTGAGTAGGTAGCCATTCCCTTCTCCAGGGGATCTTCCCAACCCAGGGATCAAATTCCAGTCTTCGACACTGCAGGCAGATTCTTTATCTTTACCAACTAAGCCATCAGGGAAGTCAAACAATAATGCAGTGATAAAATCTTAGCTCCTTCTCAAGTTCAGTTCAGTTCAGTCGCTCAGTCGTGTCCGACTCTTTGCAACCCCATGAATAGCAGCATGCCAGGCCTCCTTGTTCATCACATCTCCCAGAGTTCACTCAGACTCACGTCCATCGAGTTTGTGATGCCATCCAGCCATCTCATCTTCTGTCGTCCCCCTCTCCTCCTGCCCCCAATCCCTCCCAGCATCAGAGTCTTTTCCAATGAGTCAACTCTTCGCATGAGGTGGCCAAAGTACTGGAGTTTCAGCTTTAGCATCATTCCTTCCAAAGAAATCCCAGGGCTGATCTCCTTCAGAATGGACTGGCTGGATCTCCTTGCAGTCCAAGGGACTCTCAAGAGTCTTCTCCAACACCACAGTTCAAAAG
>SJYX01024461.1:457064-468114 GCA_006410675.1 Oreotragus oreotragus | reverse complement strand
GGAATATACTATCTAGGTTGGTCATAACTTTTCTTCCAAGGAGTAAGCGTCTTCTAATTTCATGGCTGCAGTCACCATCTCAAAAGATATACCTAACTATCTGAGTCCTCCTGCAGGAAGTAAGGACCCCACCCAGGTGGAGGATGGTAACCTCAGGCTGAGCACAAGATCCCTGGGGCACTGCCCTGTTACCTTACCACCAACCAATCAGAAGAAAGCTATATACCCTGCAGTTCTCACCCCAAATTCTGCCTTTAAAATTAAACCTCTTTTCTGAAAACTGTCAGGTAGTTTGGTGTTTTTTTAGCATCAGTTGCCTGTTCACTTAGCTTTGCCCTCATATTAAACTGCTCTCAGTTCCAAATTCCAACATTTTAGTCTGTTTGGCCTCACTGTGAGTCGGGCGCACAAACTTGGATTTAGCAACATGCTCACACTCTTAAAATCAAATTTTAGACTCATGCTACCATTGCCAATCAGAGGATAAACTCTCTGAATGTGGCACAATACTTTCCATGAGGCACAGTTTATAGTCCAAAATGACATAAAATTTCAGCACTATAGCCACTGAAATAAATTAACAAGTGAAGAATGAAATAAATTAACAAGTGAAGAATGTTGATGGCATAGTCAGAGTGCAACAGTAATATGTCATTAAGTGAAGTTAGAGCAGAACATTTCTACTGAGTTCCTACCAAGATTTTATCCTGAGATATACAAGACTAGATATCTGTATATCATGTAAGTTACCAATAATATGCATGTTCATGCTCAGGCGCTTCAGTCGTGTCTGACTCTGCGACCCCATGGACTGCCCACCAGGTTCCTCCATACATGGTATTCTCCAGGCCAAGAATACTGGAGTGGGCTGCCATGCCCTCCTCCAGGGGATCTTCCCAAGTTACCAATAATATAACTGTCATATTATCAAAGATACAAATTCAACATATATTTTTCCAATCAATTTTTAGGTAAAAGAGTACTTAAGTCTTTCAATTAAATGTGTCCTATTGTTTCTGCAGGGGCTTCCCAGATGGCTCAACTGTAAAGAACCTTCCTGCCAATGCAGGAGATGCGGGTTCAATCCCCAGGTTGGGAAGATCCACTCCAGCCTGGGAAATTCCATGAATAGAGGAGCCTGGCATGCTACAGTCCATAAGGTCAAATATTTGGACTGGACTTAGTGATTCAGTCAGTTGAGTTGCTCAGTGGTGTCCAACTCTTTGTGACCCCATGGACTGCAGCACACCAGGCTTCCCTGTCCATCACCAACTCCTGGAGCCTACTCAGACTCATGTTCATCTCATTGGTGATGCTATCCAACCATCTCATTCTCTGCTGTCCCCTTCTCCTCCTGCGTGGAGAAAGGAATGGCAAACCACTTCAGTATTCTTGCCTCAAGANGACCCCATGGACTGCAGCACACCAGGCTTCCCTGTCCATCACCAACTCCTGGAGCCTACTCAGACTCATGTTCATCTCATTGGTGATGCTATCCAACCATCTCATTCTCTGCTGTCCCCTTCTCCTCCTGCGTGGAGAAAGGAATGGCAAACCACTTCAGTATTCTTGCCTCAAGAATCCCATGAAAAATATGAAAAGATTTAGTGACTAAACAACAATTGTTTCAGCAAGTATAAAGGAGAGTCATCTTATTCAGATAAATAACTCTAAAGCAATTAGTTAGTCCCAGCTGATGACTGATTTTATAATATTAGTTGAATATTGGGTGGGATGCAAACAAATCTACCAGAATTTTCCTAGGCAATTTGCCAGAGAGAATTCTTGTCAAGAAAAATAGTGCTATGATTTCAACTTTGAACTATGAACTGTACATTGTGTGAACATGTCAAATACATATCCCACAAATAACCTCATGCTCTTTTTGAAAAATCTTGCCAAATGCAATGAATCTGATTTAGTGGAAAAAAATGTTGAAGGCCAAGAAAAATACACACATTGTGTATAGAGTGTCAATAATTCCGGAAATATTAGTTTACCTCTATTTATGATTTCACTTTAAAAGAATGCAGTGTTGTTTCTGCTGCAATATTTTTACCAAAATTAGTTCATTTTTCTCCCAAGAAAACATTTTCTTCACATGTTACTACACTTGTACATTATTTTCTTAGAGTAATCAATTCAGCTTTTTAAAATACGATGCTATTGAAGTCAGGGTTTCTGATTTTGCACCCCCAGTCATTCCTCATTCCCATGAGGAATTTTTAAATTATTAAAATTATACCCTGTGACCTAAATTCTGCCCACATCACTTTACAGAATACAAACTTGTCCATTAAAAACTTGTCCCTCCCTGTTTTCAATATAAAGTATACTTTTAATAACAAGATATCAGATGGATACAAATAGTGGAAGAATGAAAACAGAAATTTTGGAGAATCAAGAATCAAACTAGAAATAAAAGGACAGTCATCAATGGGAAGTGCTGTAATACATGGCCTTCCCTGGTGGCTCAGTGGAAAAGAATCCTGCAGTCCCCGGGGTCGCAGAGAGTTGGACACAACTTAGGGACTAAGCAACAACAAACGGTTGCAATACAGAGCCAAGGAACAGCATCGAAATGGGCGTCTAACAAACAGGAGCAAGCCGGGCTGTTCAATAAACTGCAAAAAGCGCATCCCTAAACGTCTGTTGATTTTTCGTGGGGGAGAGGGAATACAGTTTCTTCAATGTCTAGCAATGTGTAGCATATTAACCTTACTAATTATCTTCTGAGAAATGTAAACTTCAAATGAGCTATTCTGTAAAATCACCTGACGATTCTTATTATTATTTCATGATATATAATAAGATATTTAATATGTGGCAGATAGTAGACATTAAATAGCCATTTGTGAATTAATATAAATGGACAAAGAAACACACATCAGGAAAACAAACCACAATGAAAAATAAAATTTGCATCTGCTATTAAATATAAAAACATAATGAATATGACTTCCTCTGCCCTTTTATATGAGTTCTAAGCATTATAGGTAGTTGAAATAAAAACGAAATGTCCTAAATGCCTTCACCAATATATTGCAATGTACCTTTATTTCTTGTTTAGATACATAAATTGCTGTTTAATGAAGTACCTTGATTTGAGAAGTAAAAAACTACACTCACTAATGGTGACAACTACATCCTACAGAACATTTGATCTTAATCTTACAAGGGTCACATGACTCTTTGAGGATTGAATATTAAAACAATGAGCTCTTTCTACAGAAATGTGCTCATCTTATACCAAATACCATACTCAATTTGGGGACTACTCATGCCATTCATTGAAACCTGAAAAGGCCCATAAGAACCAGATTAAGAAAACGTCCTAAAGAGGAGATGACAATAAAGCTACAGATTTCTTATTACCTCTTTAAAAAGCCAAAAAAGATTAATTATATCAGTGCATCATATAATATCCCACATATTACAGGAAATAAATTACTTTGAATTTATATTCCCCAAGCTAAAATTAGTTTTAATAGGTATTAACAGACTAAATTTTGTTAACTGGTGATAGGCAAAGTAAAATAAAATGAAATATGTTGGAGAGAAATTATGTAGTTAAATAAATTTGGGTTGTTTAATTATGCAGAGCTTCCCTGGAGGCTCAGTGGTAAAGAGTTCACCTGCCAGTGCAGGAGATGCAGGTTCAGTCCCTGGGTCAGGAAAATCCCCTGGAGAATGAAATGGCAACCCACTTCAATATTCTTGCCTGGAGAATACCATGAATAGAGGAACCTGGCAGACTACAGTCCATGGGGTTGCAAAAGGGTCAGACATGACTGAGCAATTAAACAACAACTATTAATATGGAGAATTATATAATTAAATGTTAGATTAGACAAGTTTAAGCAGGAATTTGTTCACTACACAACTTTTGAGAGTTGCTACCATATAAATACACAAAAGGGGGATAAGTTATGTACCATTTTTTTTTTACCATGAAGTCCAATTTTCCTCACAACACTTGTTATCTGTTGCTGGAAATTACTTATGATGGCTGTGGTAGAGCTAAAATGCAGAAGACCCATGATTGATCCTTGG
The DNA here is from genome assembly GCA_006410675.1 of Oreotragus oreotragus. Taxonomy (NCBI): domain Eukaryota; kingdom Metazoa; phylum Chordata; class Mammalia; order Artiodactyla; family Bovidae; genus Oreotragus; species Oreotragus oreotragus. The sequence continues at coordinate 464,061 of SJYX01024461.1, read as the reverse complement.
GTCAGGAAGATCCCCTGGATCTTGAAGGCTTGGAGCCTTCAACACTTCTCTCTCAACAACTGATAAAACAATCAGACAGAAAATTGGCAAGAATATAGAAGAACTTGACATCATCAACCAGAAGAATCTCAACATTTATAGAACAATTAACCCAACAACAGCATAATACACATTTTTTTCAAGTGCATGAGAAATATACATCATGATAGACTATATTATGGGCCATAAAACAAGTCTCAAAATTTAAAATAATTCAAATCACATTCAGTGTGTTTTCCAAAAGAAAAATAACTAGAAATAAACACAAAAGATAACAGGAAAATCTACAAACACTTAGGAACTAAATAACGCACTTCAAAGATAAAGAATCTTCCTATAATGCAGGAGACCCAGATTCGATGTCTGGGGCAGGAAGATCCCCTGGAGAAGGAAATGGCAACCCACTCCAGTATTTTTGCCTGGAGAATTCCATGGACAGAGGAGCCTGACAGGCTACAGTCCATGCAGTCCATGGGGTCCAGTTGTTAGTCACAACTGAGTGACTAACACTTTCACTTTCAAATAATANTCCCCTGGAGAAGGAAATGGCAACCCACTCCAGTATTTTTGCCTGGAGAATTCCATGGACAGAGGAGCCTGACAGGCTACAGTCCATGCAGTCCATGGGGTCCAGTTGTTAGTCACAACTGAGTGACTAACACTTTCACTTTCAAATAATAAATAGAAGAAAAAGAAAAGTTCAAGAAAAATTTAAAGATACATTGAACAGAACAAAAATGTATCAATCAATGGGTGACTGCTAACAGTGCTGAGACAAAAAAATTTACAGCAAGCACTTAATGCAGTAGAAAAGGGGAAAATTCTCAAATCAATAATTTAAGCTCTTACCTCAAGACCCTCGAAAAAGAAGAGAAATAAACCCTGAGCAAGCAGAAGGATGAAAAAAAGTAAAGAGAAGAAACTAATGAAATTGGGACAGCACAGAGAAGCCAAAATTGGCCCACACAAATAATACCCAACTGATATCTGTCAGAAGGGAAAGAGCAATTCAATGTAAAATTTTAAAAAAATCACCTCTTAAATAAACAATGCTGGACAATTAAACATTCATAAGCCAGAAAATGAAACTCAAACTAAGTCTCACTCTTTATACAAAAATCAGCTCAAAATGGACCACAAATGAAAATATAAAACACAAAATTACAAAACTTTTAGAAGGAAAAAAAAAATAAGAAAGTCTTGAAAATCAAGGTTTAGGCTGAATGTTCTTCAGTTCAGTTCAGTTCAGTCACTCAGTCGTGTCCGACTCTTTGCGACCCCATGAATCTCAGCACGCCAGGCCTCCCTGTCCATCACCAACTCTCGAAGTTCACCCAAACTCACATCCATCAAGTCAGTGATGCCATCCAGCCATCTCCTCTGTCGTCCCCTTCTCCTCCTGCTCCCAATCCCTCCCAGCATCAGGGTTTTTTCCAATGAGTCAACTCTTCGCATGAGCTGGTCCAAGTATTGGAGTTTCAGCTTTAGCATCAGTCCTTCCAATGAACACCCAGGGCTGATCTCCTTTAGAATGAACTGGTTGGATCTCCTTGCAGTCCAAGGGACTCTCAGAATGTTCTTAGACAACACCAAAAGGAAAAGATGATAAATTGGTATTTGTCAAAGTTAAAAACCTTTGTTCTATAAAAGATCATGTGATAAATGTGAAAAGACAAGTTGTAGTCCATAAGAAAACACTTACAAACCACACAAAGGACTAGTCTCTAAAATACATAAAGAACAGTTAAACACAACAGTTTTTTTTTTTTTTTTTGTGCAACTGGAACATGGGCAAAAGACATGAAGAGACATGTCAACAAAGAAGATACACAGGTGGCAAGTAAGTACAGGAAAAGATGTCCAGCATCAGTAGCCAGTAGGAATGCCTTGAAACCACAAGGAGATATCACTCTACAGTTGCAAGAATGCTAAATCAAAAACCAGTAGCAACCCCACAAGCTGGCAAGGATGCAGAGACTCTGGATCACTCATACTTTGCTGTTGATACAGACACTCTAAAAAGTTTAGCATATTCCTAAAAAACTGAAACGTGATTATCATATAACCCAGCAATTGCACTTCTGGGCATATATTCCAGAGAAATAAAAAAATCACATTCACAAAAAAAACCTGTACACCTATGTCTATAACAGCCTTATTCATAACAGCCAAAACAACTCGGATATCTTTCAATGGGTGAATGATTAAACAAACTGTGATACAATCCATTCGATGAATAACTACCAAGCAATAAAAAAGAATGAACTTTGGATACACACAATGACCTCAGTGACGCTCCAGAAAATTATGCTGAGTGGAAAAAAGAAAAGCCAACCCAGGTTATATATTGTACCACTCCATTTAATGTAACACTCCTGAAATGACAAAATTATAGAAATGAAGAACACATTTGCAGTTGTCAAGGGTTATAAGGAAGGAGTGGTGGTGAGTGAGAGTGACTATGGCTATACGAGGGCATATACCAGAAGAGATCCTTGTAGTGAGGAAAATGTTCTCTATCTTGACTGCATCAATGTCAATATCAAGGCCACAGTGTGTTATCGTTCTGTAAAATGTTACCATTGAGGGGGCAATGGCTAAAGGATACATGGGATCTCTATTATTTCTTACAACCACAACTAAATCTACAAATATCTCAAAATAAAATTTTATATTCAAAAACGTTTACATAAAGATTAAGAAATATGCTACCAGTATTTATTATCAACAGAAAACTAAGAGATGATTGTGGAAATTAATACATGAACCTTAGATTGTTTTTGTTCAGCTCTATCACCTGTCTTGGTTTTATCTGGTTGTATCTCTGAATACTTTCTCAACCAACCTCTTCTGCCAAAGGTCCCCACCAACTCTGTGCTTCTAGCTGACTGTATTTCACATCTCCTTCCAACAATGCAATTGTGGCCCAGAAAAAATGCCAGATATTTATGAGTTTCTTAAATATTTGCTGACCTTTTTCTGCTACTTGTTCAGTCACTCAGTCCTGTGCGAGTCTTTGTGACACCATGGACTGCCGCACATCAGGCTTCCTGGTCCTTCACTACCTCTAGGAGCTTGCTCAAATTCATGTCCATTGAGTCAGTGAAAAGTGAAAGTGAAAATGTTAGTTGCTCAGTCGTGTCCAGCTGCCCTCCAGGTTCCTCTGTCCATTGGATTCTCCAGGCAGTAATACTGGAGTGGGTTGCCATTTCCTTTTCCAGTGGATCTTCCTCACCCAGAGATGGAGTTCGGGTCTCTCACATTGCAGATGGATTCTTTACCATCTAAGCCACCAGAGAAGCCCCTGGAAATATCATCCAAACATCTCATGCTCTGTTACCCTCTTCTGTTCCTGCCCTCAATCTCTGCCAGCATCAAGATCTTTCCCAGTGAGTTGGCTCTTCACATCAGGTAGCCAAAATATTGGAGCTTCAGCTTCAGCATCAGTCTTTCCAATGAATATTTACAGTTGATTTCCTTTAGGATTGACTGGTTTGATCTCCTTGCTGTCCAAGGAACTCTCAAGAGTCTTCTCCAACAACACAGTTCAAAAGCCTCAATTCTTCAGCACCCAGCCTTCTTTATCATCCAACTCTCACATCCATACATGACTACTAGAAAAGCATAGCTTTGACCATACGGTCCTTTTTGGACCTTTTTTGGTAAAGTGATGTCTCTGCTTTATAATACACTGTCTAGGTTTGTCACAGCTTTTCTTCCAAGGAGAAAGTATTTTTTTATTTCATGGCTGCAGTCACCATCCACAATGATTTTGGAGTCCAAGAAAAGAAAATCTGTCACTGTTTCCATGTTCTTCTACTGCACGGGTACTAGTGTCAATCTTTTTTTAGAGCCAGTGAATCACAAATACATACCTATCAGAATGAGCATCATACCATGAAAGGCCAGCTACATGTTTAGTAAACAGCTCTTGGTGAGGATGGTGAGGGAATTTCTAAAGCTTGCCAACTCATAAACATTCCTGAGGCTTCCCAGATGGCACCAGTGGAAAGAACACATCTGCCAATGCTGCAGACAAAAGAGACACGGGTTTGATCCCTGGGTTGGGAAGATCCCCAGGAGGAGGGCATGGCAATCCACTCCAGTATTCTTGCCTGGAGAATCCCATGGACGGAGGAGCCAGGCAGGCTACAGTCCATAGGGTCACAAAGAGTCCTACATGATTGAAGCAACTTAGCACCCATGCACGCAAACATTCCTGCCATGTTCTATTTCACACTACTAATGAACTGGAAGAGAGATGGAGAATGGCCTCTTCTGAGAAAGAATATGATATCAAGGATTGAAAAATGATGCCTAAGATTTTGACCTTCAACTTTGAAAGCTGCAATGGAACTAGGAGATATGTGTGAACTGAAATAAACTTATGTGATGTTAAATTAATGAAACAAGCCATCAAATTGAAGTGGTGCTAATGCCTGGGAGGCCTATGTAAGCCAAACAAAATCTCGGCCTGTGAATGCCTCAAGGTTATGAAATCAAAAGTGTACACCCGTGGTGGATTCATGTTGATGTAGGGCAAAACCGATACAATATTGTAAAGTAATTAGCCTCCAATTAAAATAAATAAATTTCTATTTTTAAAAATGCTAAGGACAACCAATCACAAACAGCCAACAGGGCTTTACGTTATCTGTTGTTGTTGCTCTGTTGCTAAGTTGTGTCCCCATGGGCTGCAGCACACTAGGCTCCTCTGTCCTTCACTATTTCCCAGAGTTTGCTCAAATTCATGTCCTTTGAGCTAGTGATGCTATCTAAGCATCTCATCCTCTGCCGCCCCCCTTCTCCTTTTGCCTTCAATTTTTAAGCTATAGTCAATCAGCAATTTCCTTTCTTTGCTTCTGCATCCTCTCTAGGTAAGGCTTTACCCTGGCTCCTGTCCAAGGAGTACTCCTAACGACTTCTGGTTTGGCACTGCCCAGTTCAAATAAATTTTTGTTTAAATAAACTTTTTAAAAATTTTACTATGCCTCAGTTTATCTTTTAAGAGTGATCACTCAAAATTGGTCACATTTTTCCCCCTGAATATCTCTTTCTTAGTAGGCTTTAATGATCAAAGGCAAGTGAGGGATGAAAGTGTCCTTTTCTATAACTCAGGACTAGAATATGTGGAAAACAAAGTTAGCTTCACAATGAATTCTGCCACGTGTATAAGCATTTGGCAAAGGGACACAAACCCAGGTCTGTAAGCAAGATAAAGTCCTTGTGGGTCACTAGGCTCCAACAAGAGCCTCATAAGAAAGATTCAGAGACAAACACAGCTTTCTGCAATCAGGATGAGCTGATCTAAGTGTCTGGCTGAATCACACAATGGCCCATCCTTTAAGTTTTGGGATACAAGACTAAAGGAAAGTCTATATATCTGTACCAATCCCAACGGATTAAACTGAGGGATGCTCCTAGTTCTTCCATCACAGCCATGCAAAAGTGATGGTGCTTAATTCACATGTGTTAAAAATTCACATTTAATCAATAAAAATCTTTGTCTAAAATCATTTATGGTAGTTAATAGAATCTCTTGCAGATTTAGATAATTCTCGGAAATGCTAACTTCTCTTAATCTGTGGATTCCTGATTAGGTCATTTCAAATGTTAACAGATGTGGTTTAAAAATAAGTTACACATATATATCACACTAGTTATTCATATGTTTTTAAAAATAACTTATAGACAATATAAAAAAACTGCCTTTAAGATCTGTTGCAGTATTTTACTTCAGGAAAATGCTGTATTCTTTTAAATATAGTATCTAAATATGCTTATTTAAATGCCATATGGGAATAAATGTGCAGAATATACACGCATGCTGCTGCTGCTAAGTCGCTGCAGTCATGTCCTACTCTGTGTGACCCCATAGACAGCAGCCCAGCAGACTCCTCTGTCCCTGGGATTCTCCAGGCAAGAACACTGGAGTGGGTTGCCATTTCCTTCTCCAAGTTCGTTTTCTTTTAAGGAAAAGCTGGAAAGATTGAACTAGCCTCAAAGACTGGAAACAGCATTTCACTTCACTTGATTCTCACATTAAATAATATTCAACCTATTTAACTATCTAGTGGATTTTTTTAATTTTTTTGAGACAATGTATTTGAAAATGTATTAAGTATTATACTACAAATGATAATAGCTAATATTTCAGTGTGACCCCATAGACAGCAGCCCAACAGACTCCTCTGTCCCTGGGATTCTCCAGGCAAGAACACTGGAGTGGGTTGCCATTTCCTTCTCCAAGTTCGTTTTCTTTTAAGGAAAAGCTGGAAAGATTGAACTAGCCTCAAAGACTGGAAACAGCATTTCACTTCACTTGATTCTCACATTAAATAATATTCAACCTATTTAACTATCTAGTGGATTTTTTTAATTTTTTTGAGACAATGTATTTGAAAATGTATTAAGTATTATACTACAAATGATAATAGCTAATATTTCAGTTCAGTTCAGTTGCTCAGTCGTGTCCGACTCTTTGCGACCCCATTAACCACAGCACACCAGGCCTCCCTGTCCATCACGAACTCCCGAAGTATACCCAAACTGATGTCCATTGAGTAGGTGATGCCATCCAGCCATCTCATCCTCTGTCGTCCCCTTCTCCTCCTGCCCTCAATCCTTCCCAATATCAGGGTCTTTTCAAATGAGTTTGCTTTTTGCATGAGGTGGCCAAGATATTAGAGTTTCAGCTTCAACATCAGTCCTTCCAATGAACACCCAGGACTGATCTCCTCTAGGATGGACTGGTTGGATCTCCTTGCAGTTCAAGGAACCTCTCAAGAGTTTTCTCCAACACCACAGTTCAAAAGCATCAGTTCTTCGGTGCTCAGCTTTCTTTATAGGCTAACTCTCACATCCATACATGACTACTGGAAAAACCGTAGCCTTGACTAGACGGACCTTTGTTGGCAAAGTAATGTCTCTGCTTTTTAATATACTGTCTAGGTTGATC
>SJYX01024461.1:433359-446268 GCA_006410675.1 Oreotragus oreotragus | reverse complement strand
TAGGCGGACCTTAGTCGGCAAAGTAATGTCTCTTCTTTTGAATATGCTATCTAGGTTGATCATAACTTTTCTTCCAAGGAGAAAGCATCTTTTAATTTCATGGCAGCAATCACCATCTGCAATGATTTTGGAGCCCAAAAAATAAAGTCTGACACTGTTTCCACTGTTTCCCCATCTATTTCCCATGAGGTGATGGGACCGGATGCCATGATCTTCATTTTCTGAATGTTGAGCTTTAAGCCAACTTTTTCACTCTCCTCTTTCACTTTCATCAAGAGGCTTTTTAGTTCCTTTTCACTTTCTGCCATTAAGGTGGTGTTGTCTGCATATCTGAGGTTATTGATGGTACCATATCTTCCAATAATTCATGGACAAATGCTGATTCTTGGCTGAGTTGCCCCTAGAGTCTATCAGGTCCCTATCTATATAACCCAGTTGGTTAAATAATTTACTTCAAAAATTCATGAGTCTATACAATGTCTAGCAATTGATGACGAGGAAAATGGGAAGAAAACAAGCACTTAATTTTCTTTTATTTTGGTCCAGTGAGTGCACGTGAATCTGGATGTCCCGAAAACTGAGTTTCTCTGCCAGGTTTACAATTCACTTCTCTTTCCAGAACTTCAGTCTTTTTCTGGTCCTGCCCTCTGTTCCTCTTAGGACTGAGAAATACCAAAGAAAGAGGGGACTGAGACCAAGTGGGACCGTGTGGGGCCTTCCCGAGTACAGAAGCCTTTCTTTGTCCTCTGCTGTTCGGAGGGCTTCCCTGGTAGAAAAAAGGGTTTTCCTAGTGGAAAAAAGCTTTAGTCTCCTAGGCCTTCCTTGAGTTCCAAAGAACAGACTCTCCCCCCAGATGTTGCCTTTAAATACCCTTCCCTGACAGTCATCAGGGAGTTCAGGCCTCTTGCGCCCAAGCTACCTGTTCCTGTTTGGTGTCTGCGATAAATGCTATACGTTCCTTCACTACCACCCAACAGTGTCAGTAGACTGGCTTTGCTGTGCAGTAGGCAAGTGAACTCAAGTTCACTCCAATAACACATGTGACAATTCCTCTTAATGTTTAGGTACCATCTCTTCTTGAACAGGTCCTAGAACTATCTCTTCAGGTTCTTGATTAATTTCCTATCCCCTTTGGCAAGAAAAAGGTAAAAATACTATTAGTTCTCATATCACCATGACTCTTTGGAACTTGTTTACATTGAAACAATATTTGCCTCTGTACTTTTCCAGTACCAGTTCTTTCACGCTAATTGAATCATTCCTAAGGAAGTTTCTTCATCCCTGGTGCCACTCATGAATGCTGGCATCCAGTGACATTCAAAAGATGACACTTGCTTTACAAAAGCAAGTCTTACCCAGAGCATGCAGGAAAGTGTGAATAATAATTCTTTTTATGGTCACGATAAATTTATCTTCGGAACTTTATAACACAGAGCAAACATCTTCCAATAGTGTCTCTTCTTGAAGTCTTCTGGATATAATTACTGAATTCATCGAATGTGAACTTTTTTGAAACTGTAACCCCACCTCCCACATACTGACAATAGGGCAGTGGTTAGAAGAAGAACCATGGTCAGTGAGAGAAGAGTCCCACTGGAGCAAGGAATGTCCTTCTCTTCCAACATGGCTTAAGACTGACTAGGAGAACATGCATCTACATAGATCAGAGACAAAATAGGATACCAATCAAGAGGGCCCACTGCTGTTGAGAGCAATGATTTCTAAAGTTCACAGAGGGCAGGAACTTGGCCACTTAGGAGGACCACCTGCACAAAGATGGGTGGCCTTCCTGGATGCCAGCAGAGGTGGGTCCAGGGGTGCTGCTGAGAATAGGATGCATAACCTCAAGGCAGCACCACGGTTGGAACCCAGTGACAACACATACACCCAAGTGGTTCAAGCACAAGACTCTTTCAGTCTCCCAGAATCCTGCATTTGTTCACTGACATGCATGAGTGAGTTACCAATAATCAGTATGTCAGCACCATTCCTGTCACTCGGTCCTGCCCAATCAGAGAAAGAAATGCTACACCAGTCAGAAGAGGGATCTGCCCAGCAGACTGCCCCTCCTGGAACTCTTGCCCAACCCCAAAACTCAAGTCCCAGAGCTCTCAGGACATCTAATTGGCTTCCATCTTCAAGGAAGAGAGTTGGAGAACCCCCCTAGTGGAAGACACAGGGACTGCAGCTCACACAGTCCAGAACTTGCCAGGGGTTGCTCCAGAACCCACCACTGTCTTAGCAGATCCCAGGAACCAGAGGAGGACCCCCAAACATTTGAGGAAAAACTCTTGGCCACCAAATTTAGCTGGGTAGCCCATATTTTTATTCGCTAAATCTGGCAATCCTAGCTATATCCAATTTTATTCATTCTAGGGATCACCCATAGTCTCTCTATTAAACTATGATTTTTCCATGATTCATTTTGGTTAATTTTTGTTATCTAGGATATTTTTTGATAGTCTGAATATTTTTCATTGAAAACAATGTTTCATTGAAATACTGAAAACAAGCCCCTCAAAAATCAGTTTTTAAATGTTCAGAGCTCCTTTTCTCCTTTCCATTCATTTATCAAGCAAACATTTGTTAAGAGACTATTCTTGCCTGGCACTGTGCTCTCTTCTTTTTCCACTGTTTTCTTATGGTCTTTTTTACCTCCAGTTTTATTGACATATAACTGACACACAGCACTGTATAAGTTCAAGGTGTATAGTGTAACATCTTGAATTACATGTATCATGAAATGAATATCACAATAATTTAACACCCATCATCTCATAAAGATGTCAAAAAAAGAAAAAGAACAAAATGCTTTCCTCTATTGTGATGAGAACTCTTTATGAGTTACTCCCTTAGCAGCTTTTAGTATATGAAATACAACACAACAGTGTCAGCTATCATGTGTTAGTCATCATGTGTCTATTACATCACCAATACTTATTTATAACTGGAAGTTTGTACCTTTTGACCACTTTCCTCCAGTTATCCCTCCCACTTCCACCCAACTCTGGTAACTACATATCTAATCTTTTATACAATGGGCTCAGATTTTTCTTCTTTTCGATTTGAGATATAAATGAGACCCTACAGTATTTGCCTTTCTGTTTGACTTTATTTCACTTTAACATAATGTCTTCTTGGTATACCTGTGTCATCACAAAAGGCAGGCTCGCCTTCTTAATCGCTAAACCATACTTCATTTTACCAATATTCACCACTTTCCTTTATCCATTTATATGTTGATGGACACTTAAGTTGTTTCCATGTCTTGACTATCATAAATAATGCTGCAATGGACAGCAACAGGTAAGTCTTCAACATAATGTTATCATTTCCTATGTATATAGTCCCAGATATATGGAATATATGGAATTGCTGGATCATAATAGGTCTATTTTTATTTTTTTTGAGGAATCCTCCATACTGTTTTCCAAAGGGGCTGTACCAGTTTACAATCTCACCAACAGTTCATAGAGGTTCTCCTTTTCTTCATCTTCTCATAAATTTTTATCTCTTATGTTTTTGATGACAGCCATTCTAATTGGCAAGAGTTGATAGCTTATTGCAGTATTTATTTGCATTTCCCTAATAGTGATACTGTGGAGAAGGCAACCCACTCCTGTACTCTTGCCTGGAAAATCCCATGGATGGAGGAGCCTGGTGGGCTGCAGTTCATGGGGTCGCTAAGAGTCGGGCACAACTGAGCGACTTCACTTTCACTTTTCATGTTCATGCATTGGAGAAGGAAATGGCAACCAACTCCAGTATTCTTGCATGGAGAATCCCAGGGACAGAGGAGCCTAGTGGGTTGCCATCTCTGGGGTCACACAGAATCGGACACAACTGAAGTGACTTAGCAGCAGCAGCAATAGTGGTACTGAGCTGACCTTTTCATTTGTCTGTTGACCATTCATAAAGCTTCCTTGGAAAATGCCTATTCAGGTCCGTTGCCCATTTTTTTATTGATTTTTTTTTTTTTTTTTTTGCTATCGAGGTCTGAGTTTTTTATATAGTTTGGATATCAAATTTATAATCTACAAATATATTTGCAAATATTTTTTCACATTCTGTAGGCATCTTTTTATTTTGTTGACTGTTTCTTTTGCTATGTGGAAGTTTTTAGTTTGATGTGTTGTTGTTTAGTTGCTAAGTCATGTCTGCTTCTTTGGTGACCCCATGGACTAAAGCCCACTAGGCCCCTCTGTCCACGGGATTTCTCAGGCAAGAATACTAGAATGGGTTGCCACTTTCTTTTCCTAGATTTTTCTTGTTTAGTTTTTACTTTATTGTACTTTAGATTACATATTTTTTAAAAAATCTTTGCAAAGATTTAGGAAGACTTTTTCCTACGTATTCTTCTAGGAGTTTTATGGTTACAGGTCTTATATTTAAGTCTTCAATACATTTTAGTTTCTTTTTGTGATGGTATGATATAGGAGTCCAGTTTCATTCTTTTACATGTGAATTTCCAATTTTCCCAGCACCATTTATTGAAGAGACTGTCTTCTCCATTGAGTATTCTCAGTTCCCTTGTAGACAATTAGCTGACCAGAAAGAATACTTATTGAAATAACATTTGCAAGAAGGGCACATAGGTAAGAATGTATCAATAAATAGTCAAAATGTTTGTCTGGTATATATCTATTTGTGTGTGTGTGTGTGTGTGTGTGTGTGTGTGTACACACAATAAAAGTATCCAAGCAGAAGAAAATATGTTCTCTACAAGAAAATGTATAAATAGCTGTAAGGCTGATTTTATATGCATCTTCACACATATAAAATTTATACTGATCATCTGCTGACTGTTGTTGTCGCTCAGTAGCTAAGTCACGTCTGATTCTTTGTGACCCCATGGACTGTAGCCTGCCAGGCTCCTCTGTCCATGGGGTTCTCTCAGAAGGAATACTGGAGTGGGTTGCCATTTCCTTCTCCAGGGGATCTTCCCAGACTACCTAGTAATACTTTGTCCTATTTAATTACTCACATGGCCAGGGCAGGGTGTTGACTGCCTAAAGAATATATCTTATCATTAAATCCCTGGTGCTCAGTTCTGGTACAGGGTACTTACTCAACAAAAAATGGTTGAATAAATAATTGAGTTAGTTAGTTCCATTTAAGAAAAAACAAACAAAAAACAGATGGGGAAAAGTAAAAAGCTGAGAAAGTGCAAGGCCCTGCAAGTAACCTCATTTGTAAGAAACCTAGATTCTGCATAAGAAAGTCCCAGGAGATGCAGTTAGAAACGAAGTTCATTACCATGAAGTGGAGGGCTAAGCTGAAGATTCTCTTCTTAATTTGGGTAGCACTGGAAAAAGCAACGCTTTCAGATTAGTAAAGGGGAAAACTATTTCCTCAGCTACAGAGGACTGTTTTCCATCAGGTCTGAAATACCAACAACTTTATAGGGCACTGAATTATGGTGGGTAGTTACGAGTCCAAATTTAGTGGACTGAGAGTGACATCCCAGAATCACTGCATTCTCTGTTTCCTTAAGCCTTGGCCAGCTTCAAGCAAGGAATCATTCTTTCACTCTTTTACTATATAGGGAACAAATCACCTGTTCTTTCATCACTGTGTACCAGCCTTTGGGACCGTTAAATTCATATCACTGTATTTTATCTCATTAAGATGGGGGAAGAAAACAACTTTGACATTCACTTCTCTAAATCTTACTGATGAATGATGTCTTATAGAAATATATCAAGTGACTATTTTTATGGTATGGACTCTTGCTGACAACAATAATCTCTAAAATTAATTCATATATAGAATTTAGTTCCTCAAAAGCCTTTCACATAGAGTGACACTCTTTGAAATGCCAGGATAAAGTAAGAGGATTAAGAAGACCAATGAGAACAGTAGGGTTTTTGTTACTGTTGTTTTGTTTTATTTTTGTGTAAAAGGTGCCTTTGAGTATTGGATAAAAACAACTGATTTACCCACTGCAAGATCTGCACAGAATATCATGGAGTTCCAGGCCCTTGAAAGTCCATTCATAAAAAAATAAATACATACATACACAAATTAAGTCAAAAATACGTAAAGTCCATTTGTAGAGTCCCCTCTCCAATGAGTTTGGGGAATTGAGGTTTAAAACTTGATTTGGTCTTAAATTATTTCCCCTATTTATCTTTCTTATCTAAACATTTTAAGTAAGAGAATCACAAGACAGAGGGAAATAAAAATTCATGGGAACGTAAGTAATCAGTAATTGCTAATTATTAGAAAGCTGCTGTACCTTACCAAGACCACAAAATGTCATAACGTAGATATACTGGCCTCCTACTTTCTCAATATGGAAATCAATCTGAATTAAAACTAGTTTAAAATATAATTTTGGTTATTTATTCCACAAATGCCTATGATGATCTACAAAGTACTGTGCAAGGGATTATGAGGGAAGCAGAGGGACTGAAACATAGTCTATGTCCTCAAGGAGATCATAATCAAACAGGAGCACTAAAAGCCTTCATAAGTCATGATCATAAACTTGAACGTGACTTGAGAAAATGTGACACGAGAAAAATACAGATAATATGACGAGAAGACTCTTGAGAGTCCCTTGGACTACAAGGAGCTCCAACCAGTCCATCCTAAAGGAGATCGGTCCTGGGTGTTCACTGAAAGAACTGATGCTGAAGCTAAAACTCCAGTACTTTGGCCACCTCATGCAAAGAGTTGACTCATTGGAAAAGACCCTGATGCTGGGAGGGATTGGGAGCAGGAGGAGAAGGGGACGACAGAGGATGAGATGGCTGGATGGCATCACTGACTCGATGAACTTGAGTTTGGGTGAACTCCGGGACTTGGTGATGGACAGGGAGGCCTGGCGTGCTGCGATTCATGGGGTCGTAAAGAGTCGGACACGACTGAGCGACTGAACTGAATGAGCTCCCAGAAGAAAAGGAGAATTGGGCTATCAAGGTGTATCACAAAAGGCTTCATGAAGTGTTTCAGCTGGGTTTTGAATAACAAATATGCTGTACAGTATATGAGGAAATTAAGAAAGAGATCTTCTCAGAAAAACAAGTGCCTGGCAGGAAGCAGCCCCAATATATAGTTTTTCAACAAATGAACAAAGGGCTGGGAAAAAGCAAAGAAGCAATCAGTGGAAACCCTATGTGAGCCACAAAAAACAGTTTATTTTAGTGAAAGTAAGTATGAAATAAATATGAACAATACTTATAAAGTAAATATGAAATATCAAATTGCCAACATCTGTTGGATCATTAAAAAAAAAAGGCAAGAGAATTCATGAAAAACATCTGCTTCTGTTTCATTGACTACACTAACACCTGTAACCGTGTAGATCACAACAAACTGGAAAGTTCTTACACCTGTGGTGGATTCATGTTGATGTATGGCAAAACCAATACAATATTGTAAAGTAATTAACCTCCAATTAAAATAAATAAATTTATATTTTAACAAAAGAGAGAGATGGGAATACCAGACCACATTTCTGCCTCCTGAGAAACCTGTAACCAGATCAAGAAGCAACACTCAGAACTGGACATGGAACAACAGACTGGTTCCAGTTTGGGAAAGGACTACATCAAGGTTGTATACTGTCACCCTGCTTATATAACTTCTATGCAGAGTAAATCATGTGAAATGCTGGGTTGGATGAAGCATAAGCTGAAATCGAGATTGCCAGGGAAGTATCAATAAACTCAGATATGCAGATGACAGCACACTTATGGCCGAAAGCAAAGAGGAAATAAAGAAGCTCTTGATGAAGGTGAAAGAGGAGAGTGAAAAACGGCTTAAAACTCAACATTCAAAAAATGAAGATCATGGCATCTGTTCCCAACACTTCATGGCAAATAGATGGGGAAACAATGGAAACAGTGAGAAACTTTATTTTCATGGTTTCCAAAATCACTGAGGGTGGTGACTGAAGCCATGAAATTAAAAGACGCTTGCTCCTTGGAAGAAAAGCTATGACAAACATAGAAAGCGTATTAAGAAGCAAAGACTATTTTGCCAACAGAGCTCCATATAGTTAAGGCTGTGATTTCCCAGCAGTCATGTAGGGACGTGAGAGGTGGACCATAAAAAAGACTGAGCACTGAAGAACTGATGCTTTCAAACTCGGTGTTGGGAAAGACTCTTGAGAGTCCCTTGGACTGCAAGATCAAACCAGTCAATGCTAAAGAAAGTCAACCCTGAATATTCATTGGAAGGACGGATGCTAAAGCTGAAGCTCCAGTACTTTGGCCAGCTGATGTGAAGAGCCAACTCATTGGAAAAAACCCTGATGCTGGGAAAGATTGAAGACAGGAGAAGGGGACGAAAGACGATGAGATGGTTGGATGGCATCACCAACTCAATGTACATGAGTATGAGCAAACTCTGGGAGATGGTAAAGGACGGGAAGCCGGCATGCTGCAGTCCATGGGGTTGCAAAGAGTCAGACACAACTGAGCAACTTAACAACAAAAACATGAAGATGAGTTGTGAGGAATCAGATAGAAAAGTAGGTTAGAACAATGAGTGAGGGAAAGCTGTCAGAGGGTTTTAAGCTAGGGAGAAGCAAAACCAGAGCCACGTTTTAATGAGAACAGAGCAGAACATAAGATCTAAGGGCAGAGAGGATGGCTGGGAGGCATAGAATCATGAGACATGTCATAACCACCCTCTTGTCAAAACCTCCCTAATACATGGCAAGGCATCACCCAGCATCTTGGGTGCAAAGCCCTGAAAACACTCTTTAATGTAATGAAACGGAAAAGATAATTGGATTTCAAATTGCCACCCAATTGTGAAATTAAGCCTTCTATAATAGGAAAATGACCCAGTATTGCCAAAACAGAAACAAAACATGCTGAGTACCACCTCAAGGAAAGAGCCAGCAGCACAACATCAGAGCATTTGCATCTGACCTCACATCCAGGATGGGGCTATTCTACTGCTGATGAGCTGCTAGGATAGCACTCCTGTCACAGTGCCTTTCTTTTCTGAGTGTCAATGTTATGGGCCTTTACCAAACCCCCAAGCTTCAACATCTATACACAGGAGATCATTTAAACTCATTTTAAGTCAGTAATTATAATAAAATGATGTAGTTTATAAAATCAGTTATTCAGTTCGGTCACTCAGTCATATCCGACTCTTTGTGACCCCATGGACTGCAGCACGCCAGGCTTCCCTGTCCACCACCAACTCCTGGAGCCTGCTGAAATTCATGTCCATAGCGTCAGTGATGCCATCCAACCATCTCATCCTCTGTCATCCCCTTCTCCTCCTGCCTTCAATCTTTCCCAGCATCAAGGTCTTTTCCAATATTTTTTATAAAATAACTCCATGTATTATCGCATCATGTATGGATTTGAGATTTGGACCATAAAGAAAGGTGACCACTGTAGAATTGATGCTTTCAAACTGTGGTGCTTGAGAAGATGATTGAGAGTCCCTTGAACAGCAAGGAGATCAAACCGGTCCACCCTAAAGGAAAGCAACCCTGGATAATCATTGGAATGACCGATGCTGAAACTGAAGCGCCAATATTTTGGCCACCTGATACAAAGAGCCGATTCATTGGAAAAGACCCTGATGCTGGGAAAGACTGAGGGCAGGAGGAGAAGGGAGAGACAGAGGGTGAGATGGCTGGATGGCATCACCGACTCGATGGACATGTAAGTGTAAATGAAGTCCTTCCATTGTGTCTGACTCTTTGCAGTCCCATGGACTGCAGTCTGCCAGGCTCCTCTGTCCATGGGATTTTCCAGGCAAGAATACTAGAGTGGATTGCCATTTCCTTTTCCAGGGGAACTTCCTGACCCAGGGGTAGAACCTGGGTCTCCCGCTTTATGGGCCAACTCTTTACCATCTGAGCCACCAGGGAAGCCCCAATGGACATGAGTTTGAGCTAACTCCAGGAGATAGTGAAAGACAGGGAAGCCTGGCATGGTGCAGTCCATGGGATCACAAGGAGCAACTGAACAACAATTATCTAATTTGTTCATTAAAATAGAATTTTATAAGAATTGTGCTTATTTTACTGAGAGGTGAGATGAAGTTTATGTAAATGTCACAGAAAATCTTGCTATATTTCTTTTCTTTCTGAAGCACAGAAAGGTGTGAATTTATAATTTCAGACAGATAAGTAGTCCAGCTATTTATACCAAATATGCTGAGATACAGAATATATCTGCTTTTAACAAATTTCAGACAAATATGTCTTAAATTATAAATGTTTAAAAGCAGGATAGTAGGTCTTTTGTCAAAAGCTAACAAAAATAAAACAATATAGAAACTAAAATAATAAAATATGTATGAGGTAAATAATAATTAGGACACAGTATTGACAATTTCATCTTGTAACAAAACCATAATTTTGACGGTAAAATCAAAGAGACCATCAAAAACACATCCCATAATTAAGATGTTTGTGAAATTACTGCAGATGGTGACTGCAGCCATGAAATAGAAAGACGCTTGCTCCTTGAAAGAAAAGCTATGACCAACCTAGACAGTATATTGAAAAGCAGAGACATTAGTTTACCGACAAAGGTCCCTCTAGTCAAAGCTATGGTTTTTCCAGTAGTCATATATGGATGTGAGAGTTGGACTATAAAAAAAGCTGAGCATGGAAGAATCAATGCTTTTGAACTCTGATGTTGAAGAAGACTCTTGAGACTCCCTCGGACTGCAAGGAGATCCAACCAGTCCATCCTAAAGGAAATCAGTCCTGAATGTTCATTGGAAGGGCTGACGCTGAAGCTGAAACTCCAATACTTTGGCCACCTGATGCAAAGAACCGACTCATTAGAAAATATCTTGATGCTGGAAAAGATTGAAGGTGGGAGGAGAAGGGTATGACAGAGGGTGAGATGGCTGGATGGCATCACTGACTCTATGCACATGAGTTTGAGTAAGCTCCAGGAATTAGTGATGGACAGGGAAGTCTGGCGTGTTGTAGTCTACAGGGTCTCAAAGAACTGGACACAACTGAGAGACTGAACTTGACAGGACATAACTTTTTGGTAACCCTAGCAATATGGGTATCAGCTGCCTTTTCAGCATTTATACTAATGATAATTTTGCATGCTTTCTGCAGTTTTTGAAGAGAAGAATATTTTTCAAAAAGCCAACAGAGAGAGAAATGAGAAGGCAAGTCATGACTTTCAGTATTTCCAAAAGTCACATCTGATAAAGGACAGTTTTCCAAAATATACAGAGAACTCTTAAAACTAAACAAGAAAGCAAACAACCTGACTTTTAAAATGGACCTAAGACCTTAACAGATACCTCACCCCACATGAAGAATATGTGTAATCAAAATAAACATGCCAAGAAAGTTGCAATTCCTCCCAAGGATGGTTTCACGTGGATGTTAGGGGTAGAAGGGAGACTAGAAAGGGAAGATGGAACCTATTAGGATATAACATACACCTTTCAAAGAATGGGGCAGGGAGGGTTCCATGCCCCTTGACAATGCTTCTGCAGCAGCACTGCACCCACATCTGTTCTGTCTTTTGGTGCCGCCCGTGAGATTTCAGTGGCAAAAAGATTCCGCTGAAGGAAAAGCAGAAACCTTTGACAGCCACCAGCCTAATTACTGTGCTTCATTTTCTTCCTCAGACTTGATGAAAAACTACTTCAGAACTATGTAAGAATCCTTTGATTATTAAGGATAAAGTTTTCAACTGGTTTCTATTTAAAAATTAGATTTGGAATAATATTCTTCTCTAGCTGCATTTTCCAGACATATCCCACTGCACCACAACTGCCCACCCATTTCCTGCATGCTCATCACACTCCAAGACAACAACTGAGTCTCCTTTTCAAAGATTCTCATGCTTCTTGGGAGGGCAATGGGCCCTAGACTTTGCTCTCTCAGCCAGAAGTGACTGGATCTGGGTCGCTCACAATTATGGCAGTTGTGACTCCCGACTGTCATGAGTTTCCGATGGCTTGAATGGACAGACATTTAAGGCTGCATCTGTCACTTTAAGGCATAAACCCAGAGTAATAGTGGAGCAGGTTTGTAGCTAAAGACTGAAAAGAATGACACAGACAGGCCCACAAAAGCAGAAGTGAGGAACTGTGAGGCACTGGAGGGACAGAAAAAGTAGGTAGGCTTCATTCTTGACTGCAGTTCCTGGGCTCTGGCCTTATGAGACTGAGCCACCAAACAGGCTTCTATGCTTTTCATACAGAATTCTAAGGCACCTACTCTCCACGGTGCCTCCAATTTCTTGGCCCTTTCCAGACTCTTGGCCCCTTCCAGACTCTTCTTGCTTTTCTTTCACTCTTGTAGAGTGAGTTTCAGCCTCAGAAATCTGCATGTTACAAATAGGGTTTTGCTAAAGGAAATAATTTAACTTATATGCAGAGTACATCATGAGAAATGCTGGGCTGGAAGAAGCACAAGCTGGAATCAAGATTGCTGGGAGAAATATCAATAACCTCAGATATGCAGATGACACCACCCTTATGGCAGAAAGTGAAGAGGAGCTAAAAAGCCTCTTGATGAAAGTGAAAGAGGAGAGTGAAAAAGTTGGCTTAAAGCTCAACATTCAGAAAACGAAGATCATGGCATCCAGTCCCATCACTTCATGGCAAATAGATGGGGAAACAGTGGAAACAGTGACAGACTTTATTTTGGGGTTCTCCAAAATCACTGCAGATGGTGATTGCTGCCATGAAATTAAAAGACGCTTACTCCTTGGAAGGAAATTTATGACCAACCTACATAGCATATTGAAAAGCAGAGACATTACTTTGTCAACAAAGGTCCATCTAGTCAAGGCTATGGTTTTTCCAATGGTCATGTATGGATGCGAGAGTTGAACTGTGAAGAAAGCTGAGCGCCAAAGAATTGATGCTTTTGAACTGTGGTGTTGGAGAAGACTCTTGAGAGTCCCTTGGACTGCAAGGAGATCCAACCAGTCCATTCTGAAG
>SJYX01024461.1:391761-431383 GCA_006410675.1 Oreotragus oreotragus | reverse complement strand
TGTGTGTGTGTCTCTGTGTGTGTACCTCTGTGTGTGTCTCTGTGTGTGTGTGTGTGTGTGGGTATGTGTGTGTGGGTGTGTGTGGGTGGGCGTGAAGGTACAGTTTCCTGATGTTTATAACCCAGCAAATAATAGCGAGATAATCTACCTGGTGCTGCATCCCCCCGTATCCTCAGTGGGCATAAGCCACTGGAAAGCCTCTGTCCTGCACATTGTCTGTGCCCACATGTCTTGTTATCCGATTTAATACAGATCCTTTAGCTCTCTCACCCTATGGCAAGCTCCACGGCTCTACCCTTGCCTCGTGAGAATGAAACTCTCCCTCCTCTGTGCTTCTGGAATATGTTGTTTATACTTCTCTTATACCAGTTAGCACATTCTGCTTTAAGAAATATATCTAGCTGAATTTACGTGTTAATCTCTCTGAACTGTAAGTTCCTTAACGAAACAAAAGGAGCTTTCTCGTGCTTAACTTTTACCCTAAAATGTGTCATACAAAATATGTCCCTTTAAATCACAGCTTAGAATAAACAAATATTTATTTGAATTGTAAAGGTTTTAAGATTAGTGTTTAATAAGCAAAAAAAAAAAAAGAACTCTAGGTTGATTCAGGCTGTTAAACTTGGGACATCTGAAATGACAATTATGAGATTTTACACAGGCAAATGGTCTCCAAAAGAACAGGCAGCACGGTATGAAGGCAAAAGCATGGTCACGTGATTGCCTGAGCATGAATCCTTACTCCTCCATTTTCTAGCTGAGTGACAAGGACATTAGTTAACCTCTCTGTGACTGTGGTCTACATAGTACACACCCAGTTTCTCATTCCATAAAAGGGGCCTAATCAAAGCCCCACTCAACAGGATGAGTATAAGGATTTGATGAGATAATACTGGCAGAGCATTTAAAGCAACACTTGTCATACAGAAAGAAACCACTACATTGACACCATAGATGATGCCTTCAGTGGCACTGACAACGGAAGCGCAATTTTTCTTGTTTAGTCGCTAAGTCATGATCGACTTTTACAACCCCACAGACTGCAGCCCACCAGGCTCCTCTGTCCATGAAATTCTCCAGGCAAGAATACTGGAGGGAGTCGCCACTTCCTTCTCCAGGGGATCTTACCTAACAAAGGGACAGAACCCACGTCTCCTACATTAGCGGGCAGACTCTTTACCACCGAGCCACCTGGGAAGCCCTGAGTGGCCAATAAATGTTACCTGTTTCTTTCTGTTTACCATGAAGTAAAAGAAGTCTAAATTACAGAATACAGAAGAGACATTAGGCAAAGAGAAATTTTATTCCAGAAAATAACATTCACGTGCTCTTAACGTTATTTGGCTGATAAGCTTCCCAAGAATCATAGAAATGAAACAGTAACAAAACAGGGTAGAAGAATTCATACTCCTACTACCCTAACAAACTAAGAGCTCCCAATACTTAGCTGCAGTGCCTTTAAAGTTTTTAATTGAATAAATTAACGAAAAAGGTATTATTTTGCTAAAAAACAAGATAAATGCTGTAGTACGTTCAGTGCTAATTTTTAATTTAGAAAATTGTTAATATCTGGTTGGATATTCCCAGAAGTATTTTTTTAACTAGAAATACAAAAAGTCAGATTAACTCCGTACAAACTTTAGGCTGTGATACATTTAAATGAAGCACGGATGGAGGACAGTGAAGAATCAGTGAATCAAACATCAAACACATACTATTTTATTCATTTAAATTTACTCTAAAATAGTTATATTATCATTTTGTGTCTAACTTAATTGTGGAAGTTTGCCATATGCCACGTCTCTCATGTCTTTGGGAAATATAGATGCTCAAACTTCAGCGTTTACTTGAATTGTAAAGGCTTTATGATTCATGGGCCCGCTATTCAGTTGTCCTAATTGTGGATCAAACGGCCAAAGGAAATAACCATCTTTGGTTACATACAGTGCTGCTTTAGTGAAGGGGAGCAACTTAATTATGACACATATCACAACACATCACCAAATTCAACTTCAAATCGAAGTCTTGGTCATTATTTATTGAACACATATTTCCTTATATTCTCCTAATGAAGGTTATTACTTGTACTCGTATTCTATTCTTAATATTAACAAAAGTTGCCATTATCTACGGAAAAATACTTCTATATGAATATAACCTCTCCTTAGAACAATGAGACAAACAAGAAGTCCTAGAAAGAGTCCTGTTAACACTTTTCTTGCTAACTTGTTGAAGGACCTTAAGCTAACTCTTTTAAGTCTCAGTTTCCTTATCTGTGCAAGAAGAAACATGCCACCTCCCTACGACTGAGATAACTTAGTACAATGCCTGATCTTCCATATCACAGTAGCTAGCATAATCTCCTAAATTATCACTGCATGCTGAGAAAGCTCTCGGAAGAAAGAACATATATAGTTCTTTCTACACATAGTTCTACAAATGAACAGGTGAGAAACAGGTTTCTCCTCTCTGATCCACTCACTAATACCTTTGGGGTTAGGAAGAGATCAGAGACACTCAGGGGAATACCAGGTAGCCCTTTGATCTCTGCCTTTTCTGAGATCTAGCCTTCGTCCTTGGATAGATAGTTATTCCTAACTGACTGTCTTTCAGGTAACTCCAAGAGTAGAAACAACGAGCATAGAATCTCAAAGTTGGAAGAGTTTCAAAACGAGAAACAGGGTAACTCACTGCACTGAGGTGGAAGATATTTAAACCTTTCTAGGCAGATGGCTATCCATCCCTAGTTGTAAAGATCTCTAAGGATTGAATTTCCCTGTATTCCTTGGTTACCTGTTTCAGTGTTTAATCCCTTCTTCATAGTTATGTCCATCTTTATGACCAACTGAACTTTTTCTCTTGCTACAATTTAAAACTATTTCCTTTTATTTGCTCTCCTGTGGAAGTAAAGAACATCTGTTCTGCATCTTCTATATAATAACCTTTCAAATACTTGAAGACAGTTAAATCACCCCTTAGTCTTCCCTTCTCCAAGTTAAACAGTCCTGATCCCACTGAGCCCTCTCGTAGGAGCTGGTCCCCATTCCTTACATCACTTTTGCTGATCTTCGCTGGATCTTCTCCAGAGTCTCCATATACTTTGCCAAATGCAAAGACCAAAATCGAACACAGCAATAATGCCAAATAAAGCAGAAGGATTACTTTTCACTTCTGTATCCCCCTCTTGATAAAACATTCCAAGTGGTGTGCTTGCCCTTTTTTCCAAAAATATATTGCTCTTGCTAATCCTCCTTGCTTTGTAATCATGTATGCTATCATCTCGTGGTACCTTTCTCCAAGGCTCAGATCAGGTTTCAGGTGCTTCAAATAATTCCCCCCTGTCAGTAAGGACCAAATTTAGAAGCACACAGCTTCAGAACATTTTTCTACCTTCTATAAAAGCTAAAATAGAAAGGCTGTGAAAACAAAATCAAAATTCATACAATCCATGAAATAACCATCAACGTTTACCTCTTGATGACATTTAAAAAATCTGTTTTCTTCACATGTACATAGAAATCCATTTTCTTCTAATTTAAGATGATATAACCTGACAGATTTTACAGGAGTAACTTGTAAACATGTAATAATTGAAAAGTTAAAAGTTACAGATGAATTTGTGAAAATGGTGACTCGACCCACATTTTGAATCTGGTTCGAGTTTCACAATTTTAATCTAGACTCTACTTCTTAATAATACACGTTCAGCATTTTCTGACTCCTGTATTGCTTTAAATGTTTGAATGCATTTACCAAGGGATATGTTTCTAAGGGTATTAGAATTGCCAATAACTTTTTTTTTTATTTTGAACTATTATAAATAAATATGTTTGGAACCAGTTAAATTTCTCATAATTTTTTTCTTTTTCTATTTACCTTTATGAAAATACCAAACTATGTACAAATTCTCCCATCATAAACATGTTAAGCTATATATATTTATCAGTTGTTTATGTTTTAAACCATCACTTGACCACCTCATTGCTTGTATGTGTGGTTAGTCACTCAGCTGTGTCTAACTCAGCGACTAAAAGGACTATAGCCCATCAGGCTCCTCTGTCCATGGGATACTCAAGGCGAAAATACTGCAGTGGGTAGCCGTTCCCTTCTCCAGGGGATCTTCCTGACCCATGAATTGAACCCAGGTCTCCTGACTTGCAAGTGGATTCTTTACCATCTGAGCCACAGGAAAGTCCATTTTATTGCTTAGGAATGCTAAAACTGAAAGATGTAAAAAGGAAAATGTTACAATGATTTGAAGAAAAAAAGTAGAAGAAAGACTATGCTTTCCTTTTAGAAATTATTTTTTTTAAATAGGGAATTTTCTTCCCTATTTGTCCCATAATTTTAGAGTCTCTTATGGGTATTTGTCATTCTTAACCATTCCCTCAAATGGCAGAACACAATCTAAGGAAGCTATGGAAGAGAGGACAATATGCATCTCTGTTCTATGTATAACAATGCAAATGTATAACCCACTCTATGACCCTTCCTAACCTCACATCAAAGTTAATTTCAGATTCTATCAAAAGACACCTTAAACTAAAGGAGAAGGCAAACTGCATACTAGAAGAAGCTACTGGAATTATATAAAGCTGAAGCAGGTATAAATAACATATTCCTACAAGAAAATAAGAAAAGCACAGAAAAGAAACCCATATGGCCAATAAACATGCAAAGGCACTTTCGATTCAGTTTCTTTAGTGATTAGGGAGCACAAATCAAAACTACAACGAGAAGTCATTTTAAAAATATTTGAATGACAAAAATAAATTCTGACCATACAAGTATTGGATGGGATGCAGAGCCAAAAGATATACTATTAATTGGTAGTATCAAGGCAAATTGGTTCAACTACTTTGCAAAACATTTTTTTTTAAATTTTTACTTTACAGTACTCTATTGGTTTTGGCATACATTGACATGAATCTGCCACGGGTGTACACGAACTCCCAAACATGAACCCCCCTCCCACCTCCCACCCCACATCATCCCTCCGGATCATCCCCATACACCAGCCCCAAGCATCCTGCATCCTGCATCAAACATAGACTGGCGATTCGTTTATTACCTGATAGTATACATATTTCAATACTATTCTCCTAAATCATCCCATCCTCTCCCTCTCCCTCAGAGTCCAAAAGTCCACTCTACACATCTGTGTCTCTTTTGCTGTCCTGCATACAGGGTCCTCATTACCATCTTTCTAAATTCCATATATATGTGTTAGTATACTGTATTGGTGTTTTTCTTTCTGGCTTACTTCACTCTGTATAATTGGTTCCAGTTTCATCCATTTTATTAGAACTGATTCAAATGTATTCTTTTTTAATGACTGAGTAATACTCCATTGTGTATATGTACCACAGCTTTCTTATCCATTCATCTGCTGGTGGACATCTAGGTTGTTTCCATGTCCTGGCTATTATAAACTACTTTGGAAATAAACATTTACATACTCTATAACAGATACATTCCAGTAAATGGCATATTGCTCAGGAGAAAGATCCATTAGGAGATGCATTCATAGCAGCTCTGTTCACAATAGCAAGACCCATAAGTAACCCAAACCCCTATCAACAAAGACTCAGTGATGATACCATCAATAGAATGTTATACAGAAGAGAAAAAATAAACAAAATATAACAACACACAACAGTATGAATTATTCTTAGTAATAAGATACTATGTGAAAAAGTAAATCCCCAAAGCATACATTTAGCATTGGCATCTTTTATAAAATCAAAACAATTAAAATGAAAACTACTTTTTAGGAACACACATGTAAAACTACGTTAAAAGGAGAGCAAGAGGATAGTGATTGAAGAACTCAGGGTGTAGGCTAAGTTGTGAATATAAAAATGCCTCAAATTATTACAAAAATGGGCTCAATATTTCATGCCTCTCCCTACATCTATGCCCTCTGCAATATACTTTCACACCTTCTTCCAACAAGAGGCAGAGTCTTTTTCTCCATCTCTTGAATCCGGAATGGCCTCGTGACTCATTTTTAGTGAGTAGGATAGTACAGAAATGATAGTCTGCTGTTTCCAAGCCTGCCTCTCTCTCCATTAGATCCCTGCCTCAGCTGAAGAATGCACCCAGGACCCATGCTTCTGACATTTTGGGATCAAATGTACAAGATCCATTAAATAAGCTGAGTGCATCTCTCTAAAATTATTCCTTTTGGGTCCTGGGTGTGATTTAACCATTTTTACTTTTCAGTTAAAACACAGCATATTCTCTCTCTGGTTCCCATAAGAATATGGAAGTAAAATCTCTGAGGGAGGAATGAAAAGGGAAGGGGACAGGGCACAGCCTTTGAAAGAATGACATAGGCTGGGAACATAACATAAAGTGATTAGAACCAAACAGATCCAAGATATCAGATGAGCTGATTTCCACTAGACCCTGAATTTCAGTATACACTCATTATAACACATCAGTTATACCAGACCACATTACCTGCCTCCTGAGAAACCTGTATACAGGACAAGAAGCAATAGTTAGAACTGGATGCAGAACAATGGCCTGGTTCAAAATTGGGAAAGCAGTATGTTAAGGCTTTATACTGTCACCCTGCTTATTTAACTTATATGCAGAGTACATCACATGAAATGTTGGGCTGGATGAATCACAAGCTGGAGAAATTTCCAGAAGAATATCAGCAAGCTCAGATATGCAGATAATACCACTCTAATGGCCGAAATCTAAGAGGAACTAAAGAGCCTCTTGATGAAGGTGAAAGAGAAGAGTGAAAAAGCTGGCTTAAAACTCAACATTCAAAAAACTAAGATCATGGCATCTGGTCCTGTCACTTCATGGAAAATAGAAGGGGAAACAATAGAAACAGTGACAGATTTCATTTTCCAAAATCACTACAGACGGTGACTGAAGCCATGAAATTAAAAGACACTTGCTCCTTGGAAGAAAACCTATGACCAACCTAGACAGCCTATTAAAAAGCAGAGACATCACTTTGCCAGCAAAGGTGCATATAGTCAAAGCTATGGTTTTTCTAATAGTCATGTATGGGACCATAAAAGCACAGAACAACTGATGCTTTCGAACTGCGTTGCTGGAATAGATTCTTGAGAATCCCTTGGACAGCAGGAAGATCAAACCAGTCAATCCTAAAGGAAATAAATCCTGATTATTCACTAGAAGGACTGATGCTGAAGCTGAAGTTCCAACACTTTGGTCATCTGATGCAAAGAGCCAACGCATTGGAAAAGGCCCCAATAATGGGAAAGACTGAAGGCAAAAGGAGAAGAGGGCAACAAAGAACGAGATGGTTGCTGGCATCACTGACTCAAAGGACATGAGTTTAAGCAAACTCCAGGAGACAGTGAAGGTCAGAGAAGCTTGCTACAGTCCATGGGGTCACAAAGGGTCAGACAGGACTTAATGACTGAACAACAACAACACATCAGCAAAGTAAACGACACACTCAAAGGTGCCGTGACAGTTCTGAGGCTGACCATCAAAGACCAAAAAGCGGGCAGTGGCCCAGTCCATGGAAATCTCTGCCCCTTCCACACAATCCTCCCATTCATTAGCCTATGAAGTTAGTCCATAAAAAACTAACTATGCCATATTTCTGCACCACTTTCACCTTCTGAGATGGCCCACACTCTGTCTGCAGAGTATGTTTCTCTAAATAAATCCACTTCTTAACCTATTAAAAAAAAAGGACATGGCATATCCTGATGGGTAGGTACAATAAAAATATCACTCATAATTCTGTAGTTTTTGATCAACTAATTAAAAAAGCATATGAGTTGATATTAATAATTACTGTTCATTACCTGCCTCCTGAGAAACCTGTATACAGGACAAGAAGCAATAGTTAGAACTGGATGCAGAACAATGGCCTGGTTCAAAATTGGGAAAGCAGTATGTTAAGGCTTTATACTGTCACCCTGCTTATTTAACTTATATGCAGAGTACATCACATGAAATGTTGGGCTGGATGAATCACAAGCTGGAGAAATTTCCAGAAGAATATCAGCAAGCTCAGATATGCAGATAATACCACTCTAATGGCCGAAATCTAAGAGGAACTAAAGAGCCTCTTGATGAAGGTGAAAGAGAAGAGTGAAAAAGCTGGCTTAAAACTCAACATTCAAAAAACTAAGATCATGGCATCTGGTCCTGTCACTTCATGGAAAATAGAAGGGGAAACAATAGAAACAGTGACAGATTTCATTTTCCAAAATCACTACAGACGGTGACTGAAGCCATGAAATTAAAAGACACTTGCTCCTTGGAAGAAAAGCTATGACCAACCTAGACAGCCTATTAAAAAGCAGAGACATCACTTTGCCAGCAAAGGTGCATATAGTCAAAGCTATGGTTTTTCTAATAGTCATGTATGGGACCATAAAAGCACAGAACAACTGATGCTTTCGAACTGCGTTGCTGGAATAGATTCTTGAGAATCCCTTGGACAGCAGGAAGATCAAACCAGTCAATCCTAAAGGAAATAAATCCTGATTATTCACTAGAAGGACTGATGCTGAAGCTG
The DNA here is from genome assembly GCA_006410675.1 of Oreotragus oreotragus. Taxonomy (NCBI): domain Eukaryota; kingdom Metazoa; phylum Chordata; class Mammalia; order Artiodactyla; family Bovidae; genus Oreotragus; species Oreotragus oreotragus. The sequence goes on along the minus strand of SJYX01024461.1, from coordinate 422,856 downwards.
AAGTTCCAACACTTTGGTCATCTGATGCAAAGAGCCAACGCATTGGAAAAGGCCCCAATAATGGGAAAGACTGAAGGCAAAAGGAGAAGAGGGCAACAAAGAACGAGATGGTTGCTGGCATCACTGACTCAAAGGACATGAGTTTAAGCAAACTCCAGGAGACAGTGAAGGTCAGAGAAGCTTGCTACAGTCCATGGGGTCACAAAGGGTCAGACAGGACTTAATGACTGAACAACAACAACACATCAGCAAAGTAAACGACACACTCAAAGGTGCCGTGACAGTTCTGAGGCTGACCATCAAAGACCAAAAAGCGGGCAGTGGCCCAGTCCATGGAAATCTCTGCCCCTTCCACACAATCCTCCCATTCATTAGCCTATGAAGTTAGTCCATAAAAAACTAACTATGCCATATTTCTGCACCACTTTCACCTTCTGAGATGGCCCACACTCTGTCTGCAGAGTATGTTTCTCTAAATAAATCCACTTCTTAACCTATTAAAAAAAAAGGACATGGCATATCCTGATGGGTAGGTACAATAAAAATATCACTCATAATTCTGTAGTTTTTGATCAACTAATTAAAAAAGCATATGAGTTGATATTAATAATTACTGTCAAGGCTAAATAAATATATCCAAGATATAATGAATACTTTTTCAGGATTTAGAAAAGGACTTAAAAAATAATAATAATATACTTTTCAGAAAATCACAAAGGAAATTCTGAGACATGCAACACTGTGAATGAACCCAGGAGGACATTATGTTAAATGAAACAAACCAGTCATAAAATAGACAATATTGAATGATTCCATTTATATGAGATATCTTAGAGTAGTCAAATTCACAGAGACAGAAAGTAAAATGGTGGTTGCCAGGACTCGGGGAGGGGGAGAAAGAGTGAATTTTGTTTGACAAGTATATAGTTACAGTTCTGCAAGACCAAAAAGTTCTGAAGATTGGTTGTACAATAATGTGAATATACTTTACTGAATTGTACACTTTAAAATGGTTAAGATGGAAAATTTTACATAATGTGTATTTATAAAACAGATATAAAATTTATCTTACGTATATTTATATATTATATATGTTATATATGTAGTTACTACTTGACAATTGACTTGTTAATTATTGCCACTGACTTGCAATCTAACTTAGAAGCAATTTGCCTAAGTATTTAGTTACACAGAGAAGTAAAGTTTTAAAAGATATATGTAGGTATAGGTTTTGTAATAGGAATTTTTTTTAACAATGTGGGTTCAGGTACATGGGTTAAGTTGCTGAACTATGTTGCGAAGCTATGGGTGCCATATCTAGGACTTCACTGTCCATACTAGATAAACATTAGTGTCACAGATTGGATGACAAACCATTTTACTGTTGTTCTTTAGTCTCTGAATCACATCGGACTCTTTAGAGACCCCATGGACTGAAGCCCACCAGACTCCTCTGTCCATGGGATTTTTCAGGTAAGAATACTGGAGTGGGTTGCTATTTCCCTCTCCAGGGGATTTTCCTGACCCAGGGATTGAATCCATGTCTCCTGTGCTGCAGGTGGATTCTTGACCACTGAGCCAATTGGGAAGCCCATTTTCCTGTTACCTTGTCCAAACCACATCCAGCACCTGGCACTCTAAACTACTGAATCACAAAGTCATTTTTTCAACTAGTAGCTGAGAATCTGCTATTCATCGGGACTATAGTTGACTTTGGTGAGACAGTAACAAGCAAAAGAAAGACACTTGCTCATACAGGGCTTACATGTGGCTGAGGAAAAATACTGCATATCAGTTCAGTTCAGTCACTCAGTCATGTCCGACTCTTTGCGACCCCATGAACTGCAGCACATCAGGCCTCCCTGTCTATCACCAACTCCCGGAGTCCACCCAAACTCATGTCCATTGAATCAGTGATGCCATCAAACAATCTCACCCTCTGTCATCCCCTTCTCCTCCTACCCTCAATCTTTCCCAGCATCAGGGTCTTCTCAAATCAGTCAGCTCTTCGCATCAGCTGGCCAAACTATTGGACTTTCATCTTCAGTATCAATCCTACCGATGAACACCCAGGACTGATCTCCTTTAGGATGGACTGGGTGGATCTCCTTGCAGTCCAAGAGACTCTCAAGAGATTTCTCCAACACCACAGTTAAAAAGCATCCATTCTTCGGTGCTTAGCTTTCTTTATAGTCCAATTCTCACATCCATATATGACTACTGGAAAAACCATAGCCTTGACTAGAAGGACCTTTGTTGACAAAGCAATGTCTCTGCTTTTTAATATGCTGTCTAAATTGGTCATAACTTTCCTTCCAAGGAGTAAGCATCTTTTAATTTCATGGCTGCCATCATCATCTGCAGTGATTTTGGAGCCCAGAAAAATAAAGTCCCCCACTCTTTCCACTGTTTCTCCACCTATTTGCCATGAAGTGATGGGACCGGATGCCATGATCTTCATTTTCTGAATGTTGAGCTTTAAGCCAACTTTTTCACTCTCCTCTTTCACTTTCATCAAGAGGCTGTTTAGTTCTTCTTCACTTTCTGCCATAAGGGTGGTGTCATTTGCATATCTGAGGTTATTGATATTTCTCCTGGCAATCTTGATTCCAGCCCAGTGTTTCTCATGATGTACTCAAGCAGGGTGACAATATACAGCCTTGACGTACTCCTTTTCCTATTTGGAACCAGTCTGTTGTTCCATGTCCAGTTCTAACTGTTGCTTCCTGACCTGCATACAGGTTTCTCAAGAGGCATATTAGGTGGTTTGGTATTCCCATCTCTTGAAGAATTTTCTACAGTTTGTTGTGATCCATACAGTCAAAGGCTTTGGCATAGTCAATGAAACAGAAATAGATGTTTTTCTGGAACTTTCTTGCTTTTTCAATGATCCAATGGATGTTGACAATTTGATCCCTGGTTTCTCTGCCTTTTCTAAAACCAGCTTGAACATCTGGAAGCTCATGGTTCATGTACTGCTGAAGCCTGGCTTGGAGAATTTTGAGCATTACTTTACTAACATGTGAGATGAGTGCAATTGTGCAGTAGTTTGAGCATTCTTTGGCATTGCCTTTCTTTGGGATTGGAATGAAAACTGACCTTTTCCAGTCCTGTGGCCACTGCTGAGTTTTCCAAATTTGCTGACACATTGAGTGCAGCACTTTCACAGCATCATCTTTCAGGATTTGAAATAGCTCAACTGGAGTTCCATCACCTCCACTAGCTTTGTTTGTAGTGATGCTTCCTAAGGCCCACTTGACTTCACATTCCAGGATGTCTGGCTCTAGGTGAGTGATCACACTATCATGATTATCTGGGTTGTGAAAATCTTTTTTGTACAGTTTTTCTGTGTATTCTTGCCACCTCTTCTTAACATCTTCTGCTTCTTTTAGGTCATACAATTTCTGTCCTTTATTGAGCTCATCTTTGCATGAAATGTTCCCTTGGTGTCTCTAATTTTCTTGAAGAGATCTCTAGTCTTTCCCATTCTATTGTTTTCCTCTATTTCTTTGCATTGATCCCTGAGGAAGGCTTTCTCATCTCTCTTGCTATTCTTTGGAACTCTGCATTCAAATGGGTATATATTTCATTTCCTCCTTTGCTTTTCACTTCTCTTCTTTTCACAGCTATTTGTAAGCCCTCCTCAGACAGCCATTTTGCTTTTTTGCATTTTTTGCATCCAGCGGTGCAGGGGCAGCGGCTGGGCCGCTGCAGGGGTGGTGGATGGGGAGCACAGAGGCAGGAAGCAGCTACCCCACTTCCAAGGTCAGGAGCCCCAGCTGCACTTTGCTGGAGCAGCCTTGAAGAGATACCCCACGTTCAAGGTAAGAGACACCCAAGTAAGGCAGTAGGCACTGAGAGAGGGCATCAGAGGGAAGACAGACTAAAACCACAATCACAGACAACTAGCCAATCTGATCACAGGGATCACAGCCTTGTCTAACTCAATGAAACTAAGCCATGCCATGTGGAGGCACCCAAGATGGAGGGATCATGGTGCAGAGGTCTGACAGAATGTAGTCCACTGGAAAAGGGAATGGCAAACCGCTTCAGTATTCTTGCCTCGAGAACCCCATGAACAGTATGAAAAGGAAAAAAGAAAGGACAATGAAAGATGAATTCCCCAGATTGGTAGGTGCCCAATATGCTACTAGAGATCAGTGGAGAAATAACTCCAGAAAGAATGAAGGGATGGAGCCAAAGCAAAAACAACACTGAGCTGTGGATAGGACTGGTGATAGAAGCAAAGTCCAATGCTGTAAAGAGCAATATTGCATAGGAACTTGGAATGTTCAGTCCACGAATCAAGGCAAATTGGAAGTAGTCAAACAGGAGATGGCAAGAGTGAACATCAACATTCTAGGAATCAGTGAACTAAAAAATGGACTGGAATGGGTGAATTTAACTCAGATGACCATTATATCTACTACTGTGGGCAGAAATCCCTTAGGAGAAATGAAGTAGCCATCATAGTCAACAAGAGTCCAAAATGCAGTACTTGTATGCAATCTCAAAAATGACAGAATGATCTCTGTCATTTCCAAGGCAAATCATTCAATATCATGGTAATCCAAGTTATGCCCCAACCAGTAATGCTGAAGAAGCTGAAGTTAAATGGTTTTTGAAGACCTACAAGACCTTGTAGAACTAACACCCAAAAAAGATTTCCTTTTCATTATAGGGGACTGGAATGCAAAAGGAGGAAGTCAAGAAACACCTGGAGTAACAGGCAAATTTAGCCTTGGAGTACAGAATGAAGCAGGGCAAAGGCTCATAGAGTTTTGCCAAGAGAACGCACTGGTCATAGCAAACACCCTCCTCCAACAACACAAGAGAAGACTCTACACATGGACATCACCAGATGGCCAACACCAAAATCAGGCTAATTATATTTTTTGCAGCCAAAGATGGAGAAGCTCTATACAGTCAGCAAAAACAAAACCAGGAGCTGACTGTGGCTCAGATCATGAACTCCTTATTGCAAAATTCAGACTTAAATTGAAGAAAATGGGGAAAACCACTAGACCATTCAGGTATGACCTAAATCAAATCCCTTATGATTATACAGGGGAAGTGAGAAATATATTTAAGGGACTAGATCTGATAGACAGAGTGCCTGATGAACTATGGACAGTGGTTCATGACGTTGTACAGGAGGCAGAGATCAAGACCATCCTCAGGAAAAAGAAATGCAAAAAAAAAAAAAAGAAAGAAAGAAAAACTGCATTTATCAATCATCACAAAAAAACCTATGAAGTTTCTGACCTCAGAGAAAAATAAAACAGCAGTGTTGAAGTGAGTGACTGCATGGCTAAAGTCTGGGGTGCTTCTATGGAGATATGGAGATATGGACTGTGATCTGAATGACAAAAGGAAACCAACCACATAATGATCAATTGGGCAGAAGAGTTTTCCAAACAAAAAGAAGGCCAGTGCAGACTCTACATCTGGTACAAGCTTCATGTTCACAAAAGAAACAAATCAGAACTACCAGTTAATATTGAAGTAAAAGAGGAAAAGGATTCAAAAGAGCAGAATCATTTCAAGCCTATGCATAACAGCCTTGGACTCCACAAACAAATGACGGCCTTGAATCTAGCCCCTTTTGCTTAAAAATTGTAAACTTATTACACGTAGAAACAATCCCTGTTACAAGGAAATATTTTGTTGCACCTAAGTAAACAAATTTTATTTATTGCTGTGGAGTTTTCCAAAATTATTTAGGTTTAGAATACTTTTAAATCAGAGGAGGAAAAAAAATTTAAAGGAGTCCAAATTTATTCTTAGACTGAGAAAGTCTGTTATCGCCATCCAAATCCAGGTGCAAAAACATTATTGCTAATGTTACAAATTCACTACTTAGAGAGAAAAGCTACCCAAACACACCTGCACCTTTTCAGAACTGACTTAATATTGTGTTAAAGTAAACATATTAAGGACATGAAGGTTTAGTCATCAAAAGGCTCTATTGCCCAATGTGTTACTTAAAGTGAGTGGGACAAGTTACTTGGATTCTGATAAAGATAAACCTGCATTTCGTGACTTCCTTTCCCAATTCAATATTATCAAGTGGTACTGGTGCTTATAATTTCACTCTAATATTACCTCAGTCATAACACATACAGGGGCTGTGTTCTGAGGATATGGCATTTAATGACACATTTCATTATATGAGGTAAGAGAGTGTTGAATCCAGAGTGTAAGAATCCAGGTTCTAACACCAGATTGCTTGAGCTTTCCCCCACATCTGCCTCTTAATGGCTGTTTAAACTTGTTTGTAAACTCTATGTACTGAGTTTTTCCACTGTAAAATGGAAGTAATTATACTTATATCCACGAAGACAGTTGTGAACATTAACTAAGTTAAAACACATAAAATGCTCTACAGTGCTTGGCAGATATCAGCAAATGATGCTTAAAATACAACTAATTATTATTATGTGTTATACACAAAATATACACAGATCACTGTACTGGCAAACAATTCACTGCCATGAAAGTTTGTTTCAAAATACATATGTATGTGTGTGGGGGCACACGTGTGTGTGCACACACGTGTGCACATGTGCTAACTCACCTCAGTTGTGTCCAATTCTGTGCAGCCCTACAGACTGAAGCCTGCCAGGCTCCTCTGTCCATGGGAAAAATACTGGAATGGGTTGCTATGCCCTCCTCCATGGGATCTTCCCGAGCCAGGGATCAAACCCATGTCTCTCATGCCTCCTGCACTGACAGGTGAGTTACCACTAGTGCCAACTGGGAAGCCCATATATGTATACATCATTGATCTATGATATGTGGATATATCTACATATAGATGTAAATAAAAAGAGAATATATAAACTAAATCAAGTACAAAATTTAAAAGTCATAATATTAACCTAACCATTACAGAAATTAAATTTTAGTGGTAAAAATCCAGTAGTTTTACAATAATTTGTTTCAAGGATGTGCCATACAATCATTTAATGTTATAGCAAAAACAACAAAAACCCCTCTAGTTTAAAAGAAAATTTGTGTTTTTTAGAACGTATAAGTTGTGTCAAGTCAAGAAATCAGTTCACATCTGGAAATTGTTTCAACATTTGAATTTTAAAAGATCACTTTTAATCATCTTGATTGGAATAATTCTACTAGCAAGATTCTGTGCACTTGAAAGAACTTAATGCTTATTACTCATCTATAAAATGAATACTGTTGCTAATGAAATTCACAGTATAAAATTTTTTAATTATCTGAATATTTTGCATGAAATGTTCATATATATATATGTACATATATATAAACATTTTATTTTCTCAATGGATGTTTACAATTACCCTTAAAAATGTGTTTGATGGGAGTTGGTCATGGACAGGGAGGCCTGGCGTGCTGTGATTCATGCAGTCACAAAGAGTCGGACACGACTGAGCTGAACTGAAGTAGATCAAAGGACCCTTGTAGTGGGGTTCTGCCATCCTTCTCCTAGATATCTCCTAGACAAACCATCCTTCTCTTTGATGGTTAAAAGGAATTTTCCCATCAAATAAAAACTAAAATAAATAAGAAAATAATTTTTCAGCTAAGCAAATTAGTTAATCAAATATGCTGAAAGACTTGAAAGCAAAATGTATAGCATTGTGGAAAATATCTATTGCTTTGTTTACTTATTTTCCATGAGTCCTTGCTAGGCTCCTCTCTAATGAAAAAAAAAATTTAATGTTTTCCTACTTTATCCTTCATTTCCAATCACATTCCTCTTTCTCCTTATATATCTACCCTAGGAAACAGCATGGAATGGAAAGAAGAGCAAAATCAAGTAAACTCTGTGTTTCTGACATCCTTAAATGAAAGAGACTTAGGCATGACATAGCTTTGCTTTCTGAAACAAATACCTTGGTAGTTTTTTTTGTTTTTTTTTTTTTAAGTTTTATTGAAATACAGTTGATTTACAGTGTTGTTTCTGGAGAGTTTACCATAATGGATGTTGAATTTCATCAAAAGCTTTCTCTATATCTATTGAGATGTTCATGTGGTTTCTGCTCTGTAATTTGTTACTGTGGTATATCATACTGATTGATTTGTGGATACTGAAAAATCCCTGGATCTCCAAGGATGAAGAAGTGCCAAGAAGAATCCTAACAAACAAGCCTTGAGAAGTTTCTCCAGTTTACTGTAATTATCTCATGCTCCTTAACCTATCATATTCCTTGACAACTGTCCACTCTTCATCAAACCTAGGACAAATTACTTAGGTCTGTTTCTTTAGTTTTTTATTTCCTCTTGAAGGCTCCTTATATTAAATACATCTGTATCCTTTTCTCCTGTTGATGTGCTTGCCAGTTTAATTTTCAAACCCATTCAGGGACTCTAAGATGGTCGAGGAAATTTTTTCTCTCCCTGTAGCTCTTAACACCAGGAATATCTTCTTATCAATAGTTTTGTTGTTCCAAGTGGATATAATGAATTATGTAATGTAAATATTTCCCTCTTTGAATTACCTTCCCAAATTTGGCATACATTTGGGGCACTAACCTCAACCTCAGCTTCATTGCATTTCTTCCACCTTTACTTTATTGTCTACCTTTTAAAGTCTTGGTGCTATGAGATATTCCTATTTCTCTTGCAAGCCACCTAATATTCTTTTGTAGGGATGAAAATTCAGATGTTGACAGATAGAAAGAGGGGGCTTCCAAGGTGGCTCCGTGATAAAGAACCCACCTCCAATGCAGAGATACAGGAGCCGTGGGTTTGATCCCTGAGTCAGGAAGATTCCCATGGAGGAAGAAATGGCAACCCATTCCGTATTCTTGCCTGGGAAATCACATGACAGAGAAGCCCGGAGAGCTACAGTCCACAGGGTCACAAAAAGTCAGACATGACTGAGCAACTGAGGATGAGCGCAAGCTAGAAAGAAGAAAGAATGGAAAGAGGAAGGGATGGGAGGAAAGAAAATGTTTTGAAGGCTGTTTCATAGACATATGATTGGGCAGCATAGTATTAGATGATAATGAAAGTTGAGATTGAACAATCATGTGATAATGTAATAAACTAAGTCAATCTGAAGAAAAATTCGATTAGGACTTTATTTTGGGCGGCTCCAAAATCACTGCAGATGGTGACTGCAGCCATGAAATTAAAAGATGCTTACTCCTTGGAAGGAAAGTTATGACCAACCTAGATAGCATATTCAAAAGCAGAGACATTACTTTGCCAACAAAGGTCTGTCTAGTCAGGGCTATGGTTATTCCAGTGGTCATGTATGGATGTGAGAGTTGGACTGTGAAGAAAGCTGAGTGCTGAAGAATTTATGCTTTTGAACTGTGGTGTTGGAGAAGACTCTTGAGAGTCCCTTGGACTGCAAGGAGATCCAATCTGTCCATTCTAAAGGAGATTAGTCCTGGGTGTTCTTTGGAAGGAATGATGCTAAAGCTGAAACTCCAGTACTTTGGCCACCTCATGCAAAGAGTTGACTCATTGGAAAAGACTCTGATGCTGGGAGGGATTGGGGGCAGGAGGAAAAAGGGACAACAGAGGATGAAATGGGTGGATGGCATCACCGACTCGATGGACGTGAGTCTGAGTGAACTCTGGGAGTTGGTGATGCACAGGGAGGCCTGGCATCTGCAATTCGTGGGTTTGCAAAGAGTCGGACATGAGTGAGTGACTGAACTGAACTGAAGAACAGTGAAAAATATATGAAGGTAGGAACAAATCTGAACAAAGGACTCAACAGAATTCCAGTGTTAATAATTGTCTTTTAGAATTGTTCACAAGTAGTCTTTTGAAGATATTGTAAAATATAATGCTTATAATTTGCTAAAATGGTATTACCAGCACTTAAAAAAGGAATCTTTGTACGTGGAGTGGATCTTTAAAGGAACAATAGTAAGACTTTTTGGTATTTTGGTATTGGTTTAACAACACAGTTATTTTAAAAACAAACATGGAACTAAAAGCCCAGGAAAGATGTCAGGACTGGAGATCTGGCTTAGGAAACTGGAAACATTAAGTGTTTGAGATATGAAAACAGCGGAATATAAAGAGTGGGAAGAAAAAGAGAACTGTCCTTTGGGAGAGATCCAAGTTAGTGAGAAAGGAGAAGAAACAGCAAAGCTAGTAGACAACAGCAAACACAGAAGAAAATGGAAGGTTAAAGGTAATAAAAGTCAAAGGTAGGGAACATTTGAAGAAATGGATAATTCCAAATTGCTATTAAAGGCATCTGAAGAAGTCAAGCAAGTAAGGTGAATCTGAGAAGACATCCTTGAATTTGCCTATAAAGGGACTATTACTAGGAGATCCAACCAGTCCATCCTAAAGGAGATCAGTCCTGATTGTTCATTGGAAGCAGATGCTGAAGCTGAAACTCCAATACTCTGGCCACCTGATGAGAAGAACTGACTCATTTGAGAAGACCCTGATGCTGGGAAAGATTGAAGGCAGGAGGAGAAGGGGCTGACAAAGGATGAGATGGTTGAATGGCATCACTGACTCGATGGACATGAATTTGAGTAAACTTCAGGAGTTGGCAATGGACAGGGAGGCCTGGTGTGCTGCAGTTCATGGGGACACAAAGAGCCAGACATGACTGAGTGACTGAACTGAACTGAACTGAAAGTATAATAATACAGATACATTTGCTGATAGGCAGACAGGTATAGACAGACATGACGTCCCTAAAAAGATCAACACCCTCTATAATCGCTTGCTTGTTGGAGAGAGAGCGAGGGAGGGAAAGATCGGTGGAAGGAAAAAACAGTGAAAGAGAGGCAGAGAGAAGGAGAGAGGAAAAGAGGAAAAATTGAGAGTATAATCTCAGCGATGTTATAATATCCAGCTAGTTAATACTGAGCATTTATCAATATCATAATTTGCAGACTCAGAGAAGGAGCTTAATCCAGGGATTTGATTAACAAGTTCAGAGTGGCCGCTTAGGACTCTCACATGGAGAAAAATCATGCAGTTGGTGTATTGAACATGTCATCCCTTAGGGCAAAACATGCTCCATCAACAAAGGTACTACTCAATTTGAATCACAATAAGAAATCAAAGCGGATTATTTGAGGTTGAAGGAAGCCATCACAGTAGGAAGTTAGGATGTCTTCCCCAATATCCATACCTGATCCAGTGACCAGACTAGGAACCTGCTGACTGAAGTTACCCTGTCCTAGAGGAATGGACCTATAACCCAATATCAAGTATCTGTTGCAGTGAGTCCCTCTGTTCTTTGCCAAAGGGATCTTCAACCATTTACTTACATTAACAGACACTAAGGAAAGGAGAATACCCAGACAGCTGATAGACTACTGGGTGCACAGCTGAGGTTGGTATCTGGAGATCCAAAGCATCTTCATGGTCCCACTATTAGAGTGAAGGCATACGGGGAGGAGATAACAGATGGAGTCTTGGCCATTTGACCAAAGGATCCGTTTACAACAAGTTCACTGTGTTTACTGATCTACCCAGGGATCATTGATCCAAACATCTAATTCAGATTGTCATACTTAGCAACTGGCACAATCCCCACACTGGATCCTGGAAAATGACTGTAGACTACCACAAGCTCATTCAAGTCATAGTATTGATTGCATTTGTTGTGCTAGTTGCTAGAACAAATTATGACTTCAGATACATGTCATATAGCTATTGATTTGGTCAGTGAGTCCTTTTCTATGCCAATTGGGAAATGAGGTCAAAATCAATGAATTCACAATAAACAATAACAATAGTCATTCACAGTTTTGCCACAGGGCTGCAGTAACTATCCCCTTTCACAATGGAATCTGGGCCAACTAGACATTCCGCAGAGTATAACATTGATTAATTCCACCAGTGACACCACATCGATTGAAAGAGGCAGCCATCACATACCTTTTATAAGACACATGCACTCTGAAAGACAGAGTAAATCCTAAAAACTGTGGGTATCTGCCACTTCAAAGCTTCTCAAGATAAAGACTTCCTCAGTGTAGTAGTGTCCTCGGGCTACTGCAACAAGGCATTGCAAACTGGGTGGCTTCAAACAACAGAAATTGATCACCTTTATAGGCCCAGAAGCTAAAATCCAAACATCAAGATATATCGGCAGGATCATGCTTACTCTGGAAACTTTAAGGGAATCTTTCCTTGCCTTTCATAGTTTTTGGTGGCTTGCTGGAAATCTTTGCCATTCCTTGGTTTGTAATCACTTAAATCCTTGTCACACGGCATTTTCCCTGGGTATCTGTCTTCACATGAAAGTGAAGTGAAAGTCTCTAAGTCGCATCCGACTCTTTCTGATCCCATGGACTAGACACTCCATGGAATTCTCCAGGCCAGAATACTGGAGTGGATAGCCTTTCCCTTCCATAGGGGATCTTCCCAATCCAGACATCAAACCCAGGTCTCCCACAATGCAGGCGGATTCTTTACAAGCTGAGCCACGAAGGAACCCCAAGAATACTGGAGTGGGTAGCCTATCCCATCTCCAGCAGATCGTCCCAGCCCAGGAATCAAACCAGGCTCTCCCCCATTGCAGACAGATTCTTTACCAAGTGGGCTATCAGAGAAGCCCATATAGTCACAGCTTTAATTTTTCTAGTAGTAACATGCTGATGTGAAAGTTGGACCATCAAGAAGGCTGAGTGCTGAAGAATTAATGCTTTTGAATTGTGGTGCTGGAGAAGACTTGAGAGTCACTTGGACAGCAAAGAGGTCAAACCAGTCAATCCTGAAGGAAATCAACCCTGAATATTCATCAGAAGGACTAACACTGAAGCTTAAATTCCAATACTTTGGCCACCTGATGCAAAGAGCTGACTCATTGGAAAAGCCCCTGGTGCTGGGAAAGATTGNTGAATTGTGGTGCTGGAGAAGACTTGAGAGTCACTTGGACAGCAAAGAGGTCAAACCAGTCAATCCTGAAGGAAATCAACCCTGAATATTCATCAGAAGGACTAACACTGAAGCTTAAATTCCAATACTTTGGCCACCTGATGCAAAGAGCTGACTCATTGGAAAAGCCCCTGGTGCTGGGAAAGATTGAAGGCAAGAGGAGAAGGGAGTGGCAGAGGATAAAATGGTTAGATAGCATCACCAACTCAATGGACATGAATCTGAGCCAACTCTGGGAGATAATGAAGGACAGAGGGGCCTGGCATGCTGAAGTCTATGGGGTCACAAACAGTCAGACACAAGAGAGTGACTGAACAATAACTGGTTATATCTGCAATGATCTTATTCCCAAATAAGGTCACATGCTGTGGTACTGGTGGTACTGGGGATTAGGATTTCAACAAACCTTTGCTGGAGAATGTAATTCAAGCCATAAAATCTAGGAATGTCTGTAAATTACAGTGAGAAAGAAAAATTTTCCCAATAGGCAGAATTTCAGTGACACATCTGATCATCTACGTTGTTTTTGTTGTTTATTTGTTTTTCGATTGCCCAGCATGTGGGATCTTCGTTCCTTGAGCAGGGATCAAACCCACACCCCTTGCAGTGGAAGCATGGAGTTTCAACCACAGGGCTGCCAGAGAAGTCCCTGATCATCCCTATACATCTCTGTGTAGAATGATAAGGAAAAACAAATGTCCAAAACTTAGAAAAGACTCACAGGCAAAGGTGAACGGGCTAACTGGCTGGACAGGAAACTGGGAAGAAAAAAGGTGGAAACTAAGAATATCTGAGGTGGTGTCACATGGATGGATATAGGGTAATGAGTACAAGTGTGAAGATTTTTATAACACCCACCAAAAATGATGTACTAAGCAACCAAACAGACAAAAGGGCTCAGCCAGTTGACGTCACTCAGCCTTGTCAGCAGTCTTTTCAACATCAGCATGATAGACACATCAACAAAGTACAACAGATCAAGGACCCAACAGCAGACTCCCACTCACTAAGGCGGATCTAGCTCCTCTACTTCTCCAGGTCCAATCTCCCCGCAAAAGAGACCAATGTAGACTCTCTGGGAGGGCATTAGTCTTCGAGGAGAACAATGAACTCTTGTTGACAGTTGGACTATGCTGGCCCCTTTTTGTCCCTGAAGGGACAAAAATTTATTCCCATGGGAACACCTACTTATTCCAGATATGAATGTGCTTTTTGCTGCCTACCTGACCTTAGTTGGCACCACTATCTGGGTGCCTACAAAATGCCTAATCCACAGGCATGAAATCTAATACAACACAGCACTCCAACCAGGAAACCCACTGTACAAACAAAAAAAGGTGTGAGAGAGAGCTCATAATCATGGGATCCTCTGGCCAAATCACTTAGTGCCCCAGCAGAAGTTGTCAGCCTAAAACTGTTTGGAAGAGTCCACAGGAGGCACAGCTGAATCTCCAGCTCAGAAGCAATACTGTTCTAGGATAGGGCGCCGTCTTTGAGAATACTCTTACCAGGAGAACCAGCAACTGTGTCGCTGAACTACAAACTCTGACTTCCATGTGAGCACTCTTGAGTTTCTTATGCCCACGTCCCAGCAAACAAGATGGAGAGACACTGTCTTGTGAAGAGTTACTCTTGCTGATCGGCAAGAGAGATGGGACTGCTGTTACAGAATGGGGGTAGAGAGTAACAAGTGACAAACTTGAGTGGTCCACCCAAGTATCTCTTGGCACTTCCTAATAGAATTTTAAATGAGGATGAGAAAGTCAGCAACTTCAGCATGAGCACAGTAGGATTGCCATGGCCTCTATCATCTTATGGTTAAGACTAACAGAGGTGACAGCTAAAGACAGAGGATACAGGATGAACAGAAGAATGAGATGATGAGAACCACCTCTGGCCCCCAAACCAACAGCAGTAATGGGGACTGCAGTTCCTCCCACTAACTCTCCTCTTGTGAATGACCTCTCTGGGAGAAAGGCCCGTGGTGCTGTGGAAGAGCTGCTCCTTGCAAGTAGAAAATGGACCCATACGTCACATGGGGTGAACTGTAGCAGGCATGGGGACATGACACTCAGATAGCCCTTGGAAAAAAGCCTCACTGCCTGGCTGTGCAAAGATGCTGAAATGACAGCCTCTAGCTATTAACCCTTCCAGGATCTGCCTCAGTTTCAAGCTGAGATCACACTTGGAGGGCAACCCTCAGGCAATGACTAGACGCAAAAGAGGTACTAAGGGCCTGAACACTTCACCCAAACTTTAACAAAGAGCCTTTACTCTGGAGCTTTCTGAGGTGCTGGGAGAGTCTTTGTAACTTTGATATCAAGAGTCTGACCCTCCAGTACTCTTGCCTGGAGAATCCCTTGGACAGAGGAACCTGGTGGGCTACAGTCCATGAGGTCATGGAAACAGACATGACTGAGCGACTGACACACACACAAAATTGAGGAGATACTTGATGGTGCAAGGGTCCACTTTATCTACTGTCCCATCTCCTGAAGGAAGCAGGATGGGACAGGCAGCACCTGGGAGGCAGGATGGCTCATCCCCCTCCCCCATCCCTTCTGGAAGTCTTGGGGCCTCAATGCCTGCAACAGCTGGCCTTGGGCAAATAAAAGACTAAGTTGTTTACTGGCAAAAAAAAAAAAAAGAGTCTGACCCTGGGTCTTCCCGGGTGGTCCAGTGGCTGGGCCTCTGTGCTCCCAGTGCCGGAGGCACCGGTTTGATGCCTGGTCAGGGAACTCAGTCTCACATGTTGCAACTAGTTTGTATGCCACAACTGAAAACATCCTGAGTGCCGCAACCAGGACTGAAGATACCACATGTGGTGATGAAGACCCAGAACAGCCAAATAAGTATTAAAAAAAAGAAGAAGATTCTGACCCTGCTTAGTCCTGTTTCCTCACTTCTCCCTTCACAGGTGTTAATTCCCCAGCAAACCTTCTCTCTTCTGACCCCCCCACTGTCTGCTTCCTGGAGAAGCTAATCTCAGACAAGCCACAACTCTAGATTTCTTGCTTGAGCACTATTAAATGCATAAGAATGACTTTAAAAGCATAAACTACTTGAAACAAAGTGAAAAGGTAAAACCATTTTATAGAAATCAGATGTTAACAGCAGAAAACATTAAACGTACAGAAATTCATTTAATTCACTAGCATGTGGTATTCCCTTTTGATCATAAGTGAACTGAAGTGAAGTCACTCAGTCGTGTCCAACTCTTGGTGA
Organism: Oreotragus oreotragus; assembly: GCA_006410675.1. Lineage (NCBI taxonomy): Eukaryota > Metazoa > Chordata > Mammalia > Artiodactyla > Bovidae > Oreotragus > Oreotragus oreotragus. Next base: position 406,776 of record SJYX01024461.1, on the reverse strand, counting down.
CCTCATGGACTGTAGCCTACCAGGTTCCTCTGTCCATGGGATTTTCCAGGCAATAGTCCTGGAGTGGATTGCCATTTCCTTCTCCAGGGGATCTTCCCAACCCAGGGATCGAACCCGGGTCTCCCGCACTGTAGACAGATGCTTTACCGTCTGAGCCACCAGGGAAGTGAATCATAAAACAAATTTTGACCTTGTATCTAACTTCATCTTCAGAAAAAGTATGCTATCAATTGTAGACAGATGCTTTACCATCTGAGCCATCAGGGAAGTGAATCATAAAACAAATTTTGACCTTGTATCTAACTTCATCTTCAGAAAAAGTATGCTATCAATTGATAGATATTTCCAACTCCTATTTTTAAAAACAAATTGAGGGAAAATACTCCACTTAGAAATAGTGGACAGATGATAAGCTGACGATTGGTTGGAATAAGAAAGGTTGGGGACTTGTCCAACTTTTTAAATTTAGTCCCTGATGTACTTGAAGATAAAATAATATAGGGCCTTCTCCAAAATCACTATGCATACATGCATGCTCAGTCATGTCCAACTCTTGGCAACCCCATGGACTGTAGCCCATCACGCTCCTCTATCCATGGGATTCGCAGGCAAGAATACTGGAGTTGGTTGCCATTTCCTCCTCCAGGGATCTTCCCAACCCAGGGATCAAACCCGGGTCTCCTGCATCTTCTGCATTGACAGGTAAATTCTTCACCACTGAACCACCTGGGAAGCCCCAATTACCACAAATATCCTCTCAATTTCAGCAAGAAAGATCACAGGGGTCCCTATATATTTGGCATCTGAGATGCCTATCGAGCTCCCTTTACGGGAATTCCCAAAGGTGTACCACAGAGTCTCTCAAGAAGATGGCAACAGCCAAGTAGTACAGTTTGCAGTTCCTCCAGGGCTACTATTTATGCCCTCTGTGCTTCAGATTCTGCGTTTCAGTAAAAACAAGGTCATTATCTCAGAAGCAGTTTAAAGAAGAGCTAATTCATCTCCCAAAAACATAAACTGGCCCAAAGCTAAGAGGCTGATGATCTTACAAGCTCATCCAGGAGAGTGTTCAAGCTGAGATATAACTACTCAGGTATCACTACTACCTAGACCCCAGTAATCCAACATTCAACCTGTGGGCCAATAGTCAACATCTTTCTCTCTATCACCCATGGAAATCAACTGAACTTCTCACTACAAATAGAGATTCTCCAGGACTTATGAGGGGAGCTATCTCAGTAAACACCAGCTAATAGTTCTTAATACAGTTACAAAGCTGTACAGTCATCACCAATATCTAATTCCATCCTTTCTTTCCAACCTTTACAAAAGGTCTCTGCCTTGCAGCTACCCAGCTGGCATGAATCTCAGTGGATGGGGGATGAGAGATGATGTTTATGTGATCATGAAGCAGAGAGGGCTTTGAAGCAAAGGCTGAGGGAGCTAGGAGAATGCAGAGCTCCCCCACCACCACCACTGCCGTCACCATCAATCCAATAAATGTGGAAATGAGTGACCTCGAGCTGGTACAGCTTGGGCCGGGGGATGTCTTAGCAAGGGACTAGGCACAAATTAAGACAGAGGTAGAGAGGATGATTTGTGAAGAAGGCAAGTTTATCATGAATTGAGGCAAACTGAATGTGTCCATCTTCATACCCTTGTCTTCCTCATTGACTCCTGCTGCTGCTGCCAAGTCGCTTCAGTCGTGTCTGACTCTGTGCGACCCCACAGACGGCAGCCCACCAGGCTCCCCCGTCCCTGGGATTCTCCAGGCAAGAACACTGGAGTGGGTTGCCATTTCCTTCTCCAAGGCATGAAAGTGAAAAGTGAAAGTAAAGTCGCTCAGTCGTGTCCGATAAAATGAATGAGACATTTTATCAATGTATTAGTGACCCCATGGACTGCAGCCTACCAGGCTCCTCCATCCATGGAATTTTCCAGGCAAGAGTACTGGAGTGGGGTACCATTGCCTTCTCCCTGAGAACCACTACTTTAATGGAAATATCCATTAAAATTGTACATTTCCAGAACGGATTCACAGTCCACTACCAAATGTTATTTTTATAACAAATCCATGGGATATTTCTACTCATAATTACTGGGTATCTTTTTAAATGTTACCTAAGAATAAAGTGGGCTTCCCTGGTAGCTCAGTGGTAAAAACTTTGCCTGCCAATGCAAGAGATGTGGGTTCGATCCCTGGGTCGGGAAGATACAGCATTCCTTTTTTTTTTTTTAATTTATTTGTTTTTTAATTGAAAGATAATTGCTTTACAGAATTTTGTTGTTTTCTGTCAAACATCAACAAGAATCAGCCATAGGCAGGGAAATCCTACGGACAGGGGAGCCTGGAGGGCTACGTCTATGGAGTCAGAAAGAGTCAGGCACGACTTAATGACTAAATACCAACAGCAGCAACAATATTATACCAACTTCTAAGTAATTATCTTCTCCAACATTTACAACTTTAGCGTTAACTTTTAAAAAGAAAATAGATACCCATGACGGATTCATGTCAATGTATGCCAAAACCAATACAGTACTGTAAAGTAAAATAAAGTAAAAATAAAAATTTTAAAAAATAAATAAAAAGAAAATAATTACTTGTNACAAGAGACCAATGTAGACTCTCTGGGAGGGCATTAGTCTTCGAGGAGAACAATGAACTCTTGTTGACAGTTGGACTATGCTGGCCCCTTTTTGTCCCTGAAGGGACAAAAATTTATTCCCATGGGAACATCTACTTATTCCAGATATGAATGTGCTTTTTGCTGCCTACCTGACCTTAGTTGGCACCACTATCTGGGTGCCTACAAAATGCCTAATCCACAGGCATGAAATCTAATACAACACAGCACTCCAACCAGGAAACCCACTGTACAAACAAAAAAAGGTGTGAGAGAGAGCTCATAATCATGGGATCCTCTGGCCAAATCACTTAGTGCCCCAGCAGAAGTTGTCAGCCTAAAACTGTTTGGAAGAGTCCACAGGAGGCACAGCTGAATCTCCAGCTCAGAAGCAATACTGTTCTAGGATAGGGCGCCGTCTTTGAGAATACTCTTACCAGGAGAACCAGCAACTGTGTCGCTGAACTACAAACTCTGACTTCCATGTGAGCACTCTTGAGTTTCTTATGCCCACGTCCCAGCAAACAAGATGGAGAGACACTGTCTTGTGAAGAGTTACTCTTGCTGATCGGCAAGAGAGATGGGACTGCTGTTACAGAATGGGGGTAGAGAGTAACAAGTGACAAACTTGAGTGGTCCACCCAAGTATCTCTTGGCACTTCCTAATAGAATTTTAAATGAGGATGAGAAAGTCAGCAACTTCAGCATGAGCACAGTAGGATTGCCATGGCCTCTATCATCTTATGGTTAAGACTAACAGAGGTGACAGCTAAAGACAGAGGATACAGGATGAACAGAAGAATGAGATGATGAGAACCACCTCTGGCCCCCAAACCAACAGCAGTAATGGGGACTGCAGTTCCTCCCACTAACTCTCCTCTTGTGAATGACCTCTCTGGGAGAAAGGCCCGTGGTGCTGTGGAAGAGCTGCTCCTTGCAAGTAGAAAATGGACCCATACGTCACATGGGGTGAACTGTAGCAGGCATGGGGACATGACACTCAGATAGCCCTTGGAAAAAAGCCTCACTGCCTGGCTGTGCAAAGATGCTGAAATGACAGCCTCTAGCTATTAACCCTTCCAGGATCTGCCTCAGTTTCAAGCTGAGATCACACTTGGAGGGCAACCCTCAGGCAATGACTAGACGCAAAAGAGGTACTAAGGGCCTGAACACTTCACCCAAACTTTAACAAAGAGCCTTTACTCTGGAGCTTTCTGAGGTGCTGGGAGAGTCTTTGTAACTTTGATATCAAGAGTCTGACCCTCCAGTACTCTTGCCTGGAGAATCCCTTGGACAGAGGAACCTGGTGGGCTACAGTCCATGAGGTCATGGAAACAGACATGACTGAGCGACTGACACACACACAAAATTGAGGAGATACTTGATGGTGCAAGGGTCCACTTTATCTACTGTCCCATCTCCTGAAGGAAGCAGGATGGGACAGGCAGCACCTGGGAGGCAGGATGGCTCATCCCCCTCCCCCATCCCTTCTGGAAGTCTTGGGGCCTCAATGCCTGCAACAGCTGGCCTTGGGCAAATAAAAGACTAAGTTGTTTACTGGCAAAAAAAAAAAAAAGAGTCTGACCCTGGGTCTTCCCGGGTGGTCCAGTGGCTGGGCCTCTGTGCTCCCAGTGCCGGAGGCACCGGTTTGATGCCTGGTCAGGGAACTCAGTCTCACATGTTGCAACTAGTTTGTATGCCACAACTGAAAACATCCTGAGTGCCGCAACCAGGACTGAAGATACCACATGTGGTGATGAAGACCCAGAACAGCCAAATAAGTATTAAAAAAAAGAAGAAGATTCTGACCCTGCTTAGTCCTGTTTCCTCACTTCTCCCTTCACAGGTGTTAATTCCCCAGCAAACCTTCTCTCTTCTGACCCCCCCACTGTCTGCTTCCTGGAGAAGCTAATCTCAGACAAGCCACAACTCTAGATTTCTTGCTTGAGCACTATTAAATGCATAAGAATGACTTTAAAAGCATAAACTACTTGAAACAAAGTGAAAAGGTAAAACCATTTTATAGAAATCAGATGTTAACAGCAGAAAACATTAAACGTACAGAAATTCATTTAATTCACTAGCATGTGGTATTCCCTTTTGATCATAAGTGAACTGAAGTGAAGTCACTCAGTCGTGTCCAACTCTTGGTGACCTCATGGACTGTAGCCTACCAGGTTCCTCTGTCCATGGGATTTTCCAGGCAATAGTCCTGGAGTGGATTGCCATTTCCTTCTCCAGGGGATCTTCCCAACCCAGGGATCGAACCCGGGTCTCCCGCACTGTAGACAGATGCTTTACCGTCTGAGCCACCAGGGAAGTGAATCATAAAACAAATTTTGACCTTGTATCTAACTTCATCTTCAGAAAAAGTATGCTATCAATTGTAGACAGATGCTTTACCATCTGAGCCATCAGGGAAGTGAATCATAAAACAAATTTTGACCTTGTATCTAACTTCATCTTCAGAAAAAGTATGCTATCAATTGATAGATATTTCCAACTCCTATTTTTAAAAACAAATTGAGGGAAAATACTCCACTTAGAAATAGTGGACAGATGATAAGCTGACGATTGGTTGGAATAAGAAAGGTTGGGGACTTGTCCAACTTTTTAAATTTAGTCCCTGATGTACTTGAAGATAAAATAATATAGGGCCTTCTCCAAAATCACTATGCATACATGCATGCTCAGTCATGTCCAACTCTTGGCAACCCCATGGACTGTAGCCCATCACGCTCCTCTATCCATGGGATTCGCAGGCAAGAATACTGGAGTTGGTTGCCATTTCCTCCTCCAGGGATCTTCCCAACCCAGGGATCAAACCCGGGTCTCCTGCATCTTCTGCATTGACAGGTAAATTCTTCACCACTGAACCACCTGGGAAGCCCCAATTACCACAAATATCCTCTCAATTTCAGCAAGAAAGATCACAGGGGTCCCTATATATTTGGCATCTGAGATGCCTATCGAGCTCCCTTTACGGGAATTCCCAAAGGTGTACCACAGAGTCTCTCAAGAAGATGGCAACAGCCAAGTAGTACAGTTTGCAGTTCCTCCAGGGCTACTATTTATGCCCTCTGTGCTTCAGATTCTGCGTTTCAGTAAAAACAAGGTCATTATCTCAGAAGCAGTTTAAAGAAGAGCTAATTCATCTCCCAAAAACATAAACTGGCCCAAAGCTAAGAGGCTGATGATCTTACAAGCTCATCCAGGAGAGTGTTCAAGCTGAGATATAACTACTCAGGTATCACTACTACCTAGACCCCAGTAATCCAACATTCAACCTGTGGGCCAATAGTCAACATCTTTCTCTCTATCACCCATGGAAATCAACTGAACTTCTCACTACAAATAGAGATTCTCCAGGACTTATGAGGGGAGCTATCTCAGTAAACACCAGCTAATAGTTCTTAATACAGTTACAAAGCTGTACAGTCATCACCAATATCTAATTCCATCCTTTCTTTCCAACCTTTACAAAAGGTCTCTGCCTTGCAGCTACCCAGCTGGCATGAATCTCAGTGGATGGGGGATGAGAGATGATGTTTATGTGATCATGAAGCAGAGAGGGCTTTGAAGCAAAGGCTGAGGGAGCTAGGAGAATGCAGAGCTCCCCCACCACCACCACTGCCGTCACCATCAATCCAATAAATGTGGAAATGAGTGACCTCGAGCTGGTACAGCTTGGGCCGGGGGATGTCTTAGCAAGGGACTAGGCACAAATTAAGACAGAGGTAGAGAGGATGATTTGTGAAGAAGGCAAGTTTATCATGAATTGAGGCAAACTGAATGTGTCCATCTTCATACCCTTGTCTTCCTCATTGACTCCTGCTGCTGCTGCCAAGTCGCTTCAGTCGTGTCTGACTCTGTGCGACCCCACAGACGGCAGCCCACCAGGCTCCCCCGTCCCTGGGATTCTCCAGGCAAGAACACTGGAGTGGGTTGCCATTTCCTTCTCCAAGGCATGAAAGTGAAAAGTGAAAGTAAAGTCGCTCAGTCGTGTCCGATAAAATGAATGAGACATTTTATCAATGTATTAGTGACCCCATGGACTGCAGCCTACCAGGCTCCTCCATCCATGGAATTTTCCAGGCAAGAGTACTGGAGTGGGGTACCATTGCCTTCTCCCTGAGAACCACTACTTTAATGGAAATATCCATTAAAATTGTACATTTCCAGAACGGATTCACAGTCCACTACCAAATGTTATTTTTATAACAAATCCATGGGATATTTCTACTCATAATTACTGGGTATCTTTTTAAATGTTACCTAAGAATAAAGTGGGCTTCCCTGGTAGCTCAGTGGTAAAAACTTTGCCTGCCAATGCAAGAGATGTGGGTTCGATCCCTGGGTCGGGAAGATACAGCATTTCTTTTTTTTTTTTTAATTTATTTGTTTTTTAATTGAAAGATAATTGCTTTACAGAATTTTGTTGTTTTCTGTCAAACATCAACAAGAATCAGCCATAGGCAGGGAAATCCTACGGACAGGGGAGCCTGGAGGGCTACGTCTATGGAGTCAGAAAGAGTCAGGCACGACTTAATGACTAAATACCAACAGCAGCAACAATATTATACCAACTTCTAAGTAATTATCTTCTCCAACATTTACAACTTTAGCGTTAACTTTTAAAAAGAAAATAGATACCCATGACGGATTCATGTCAATGTATGCCAAAACCAATACAGTACTGTAAAGTAAAATAAAGTAAAAATAAAAATTTTAAAAAATAAATAAAAAGAAAATAATTACTTGTCAAATCTTTTTCAAATTGTCTTACTTGTTTATTCACTTTAGATGTACGTCTCTTTCCTAATACATTTAACGTATTTTATTAAATTCACATCTCATATAACCAGGTATGAGTCACATTAACAGAAGCCAGTGATTGTTAATAGAATCCAGTGAATCAGTGTTTAAAAACGCATGAGAATGTAAATGAAGCCAAAGATTTACAGGCCTCAAAAGTACAAAGGCCAAAGTTACTCATAGTTTTTGTGTAAAGCCAATTATATAGAATTGTGTTTTAATAGAACTTTATTGGTATGATGACCATATTTCAGTATTGATATTTTTTAAAGCTGCTTGTGGCTTTCTTGCAACCATACCACAGTTCCTCCGATCCCTGATCTGCACAACACATGCTTAGAATATTCGAAGTTCTACTGATTCCAACCAGTGCTTCTAAATTACCACAATGCCAACAAAACTGGGTTTTTTTCACAGACTCTACAAGGTAATATAAAATCGGTTTGGAACATGGACACTTACTTTTTCTGAGTTCTTTCAGCCAACCTTGCAATCTCTATAGCTGCCTTCCTTGCTTCAAAATCTTCTCTTTTCACCACCTCTCCAGTACCTCGGTAGCCTAGCTCCACCAACTGGCGGGCCAGACCTTCATCCTGAAAAGAAGATCGATTGTTAGGTTTGTGGATGAATGAGACATTTTATCAATGTATACTGAATAACTGTTTCAAATGAAAAAGCAAATGTGTTATTTAAATATGAGACAAGATATGTTAGACATGAAAAGTTAGAATTCTTTCCAACAATAATTTTATAAACATCTGATTTGTCATCCCTTTCCCAGAGATGTAAGATGGGGAAAAAAAATAATAATAACATCATGCACTAAATTTTCTCTAAGGGATTGGAAGACAAAAAGTCTGTTATGTTTTCAATCAATTTATGAGAAGAGCTGTAGATAATTAATAAAGTATCCTTAAAACAATAAAACTAAGAAACAATAGTATTTATACAAGACAATAGTGTTTATACAAGAAAGACTTTATAAAAAGCAATTGCACAAAAAAGAAAACTGGGTTGCTTTCAGAAAGTTCAATACGTCAGAGAGTTACTTCCTTGAAGTCAATTAACTGATGACACAGGGCATTATAACTTCAAATACAAAGCAAAGAGCAGATGAATTTCCTATTTGAGTAGAAGGATATTGCTTCCATATAATGTTGGTACCAATAAAAACAGAGAGGTAGAGCCCCAAGATGATTGCCAAAAGCTTCCAACTGAAAAAAAAAAAATGTATATATATATATATATATATATATATATATTTCCCTACAATTCTCTGGACCTTTTATATTTCACTTATTTTAAAAATTGTCACACAGATTTCTGTTACTTGCATAGCATATTCAAAAGAGAACAGCATCTCCCCAATGAAGAGGTGATATTTTACTTGAAGTTACTAATATAAAGGCTTAAGTATTACTTGCGTGTGTGTGCACACTAAGTCACTTCAGCTGTGTCTGACTCTGTGTGACCCTATTGATACTAGCCCACCAGGTTCCTCTGTCCACGGATTTTCCCAGCAAGAATACTGGAGTGGGTTGTCATGCCCTCCTCTGGGGGATCTTCTGGAGCCAGGGACCAAACCCATGTCTCTTACATCTCCTGTATTAACAGGCAGGTTCTTTACCACTAGCGCCACCTAGGAAACCACTAAGTCAGTATGTATATTAACATTTTAATTATCCCTTTATATTACCATCTTAATTAAACAGAAAATGTCTGTAATATTGTGAAAATAGCATTTATTTTATTGTTACAGACCCTCACTTAATACATCACTGCTGAATGCAAGAACTGTCTCAGTTCAGTTCAGTTCAGTCGCTCAGTTTTGTCCTTCTCTTTGCGACCTCATGAACCGCAGCACGCCAGGCCTCTCTGTCCATCACCAACTCCCTGAGTCCACCCAAACTCATGTCCATTGAGTCAGTGATGCCATCCAACCATCTCATCCTCTGTTGCTCCATTCTCCTCCTGCCCTCAATCTTTCCCAGCATCAGGGTCTTTTCAAATGAATCAGCTCTTCGCATCACATGGTCAAAGTATTGGAGTTTCAGCTTCAGCATCAGTCCTACCAATGAACACCCAGGACTGATCTCCTTTAGGATGAACTGGTTGGATCACCTTGCAATCCATGGGACTCTCAAGGGTCTCCTCCAACACCACAGTTCAAAAGCATTAAATTCTTTGGTGCTCAGCTTTCTTTATAGGCCAACTCTCACATCCATACATGACTACTGGAAAAACCATAGCCTTGATTAGAAGGACCTTTGTTGACAAAGTAACATCTCTGCTTTTTAATATGCTGTCTAGATTGGTCATAACTTTCCTTCCAAGGGGTAAGTGTATTTTAATTTCATGGCTGCAATCACCATCTGCAGTGATTTTGGAGCCCCCCAAAATAAAGTCTGACACTGTTTCTGCTGTTTCTCCATCTATTTGCCATGAAGTAATGGGACCAGATGCCGTGATCTTAGTTTTCTGAATGTTAAGCTCTAAGCCAACTTTTTCACTCTCCTCTTTCATTTTCATCAAGAGGCTCTTTAGTTCTTCTTCACCTTCTGTCTAGCAGAATTAAAATGAGAAAACTTAATTCATGGTTAATAATCTATTCAACCCACAGTGGCTATTTTAAAGTTCAAGCTACTCAAACAAAAAATTCAGATACTATCAATGTGGAAAACCTGACTACTTTGCTTTGCTAAACACTAAAAGCAAATACTGAAACCTGTGTAGCAATATGGGTACATTTGCCAAGTGAAGACAATGCAAAGCAGCAGGGCTTGCCAGGGCTCTTTCTTGACTATACTCTATCCCAGGCTACTTTGCTCTGAACCACAAAATTGAGCAAATGCTTCCACCTAGTGGAGTGAACATTTAACAGAAAAGAGATACAAGATTTTGAGTTTGATTTACAAAATATGAGATGACTTGAGTATAAATTTTCTTAAATACATTACTAAAAGTGAGCTAAGGGGAAGAATTCATAGCTGAGCTCTGTGAGACTGTGGGGTTCTTCTAGCAGCAAAACATAAGTTGCCTGCGGTCAACAGAGCATTTTATATAATAAAGACCATTAAAAAGTTGCTGTATCGACTAGCTCTTCTTTTTCTTATACCTCTTTCTGCTCTATACCACAGTGTGCTATGGAACTAACCATCCAGGTATAAGGAACCATGGTTCATCACATATAACTCATCAGTGATTGAATTAAACCCAACCCAACTACACTATTAACTTTGCATATGGAGCGAATTATTGTTGTGTACCCTACCAGAGCCACACTGAAACATTTGGATAGTTCTGTGCTCATTGACACTAATATGTTGCTGTTCAGTCACTAAATCATGCCTGACTCTTTATGACCCCACGGCCTCAGTATGCCAGGCTTCTCTGTCCTTACTATCTCCTAGAGCTTACTCAAACTCATGTCCATTGAGTCAGTGATGCCATCCAACCATCTCCTCGGTCATCTGCTTCTCCTGCCTTAAATCTTGCCCAGCATCAGGGTCTTTTCCAATGAGCCAGCTGTTTGCTTCAGGTAGCCAGAGTACTGGAGCTTCAGCTTCAGCATCAGTCCTTCTGAAGACTATTCAGTGTTGACTTCCTTTAGGACTGACTGGTTCCATCTCCTTGCAGTCCACGGGACTCTCAAGAGTCTTCTCCAGCACCATAGTTCGAAGGCATCAATTCTTTGGTGCTCAGCCTTCTTTGTATTGTAACAAATGACAAGATCAAGTAGAAAGTTGAAGTTGTTTCCCCACTTAACCATCAGTTCAGTTCAGTTCAGTCGCTCAGTCGTGTCCGATTCTTTCTGACCCCATGAATTGCAGCACGCCAGGCCTCCCTGCCCATCACCAACTCCCGGAGTTCACTCAGACTCACGTCCATCAAGTCAGTGATACCATCCAGCCATCTCATCCTCGGTCGTCCCCTTCTCCTCCTGCCCCCAATCCCTCCCAGCATCAGAGTCTTTTCCAATGAGTTGACTCCTCTCATGAGGTGGCCAAACTGTTGGAGTTTCAGCTTTAGCATCATTTCTTCCAAAGAAATCCCAGGGCTGATCTCCTTCAGAATGGACTGGTTGGATCTCCTTGCAGTCCAAGGGACTCTCAAGAGTCTTCTCCAACACCACAGTTCAAAAGCATCAATTCTTCAGCGTTCAACCTTCTTCACAGTCCAACTCTCACATCCATACATGACCACAGGAAAAACCATAGCCTTGACTAGACGGACCTTGGTCAGCAAAGTAATGTCTCTGCTTTTGAATATACTATCCAGGTTGGTCATAACTTTTCTTCCAAGGAGTAAGCGTCTTTTAATTTCATGGCTGCAGTCACCATCTGCAGTGATTTTGGAGCCCAAAAAAATAAAGTCTGACACTGTTTCCACTGTTTCCCCCTCTATTTCCCATGAAGTGATGGGACTGGATGCCATGATCTTCGTTTTCTGAATGTTGAGCTTAGATGTGTATAAGAGACAGCTTCTATTTGATCTNAAAATTAGCACAATTCTTGGCACATGGTAAGTTCTCAAATAGACTTTGAAATATATTTCTTTCTTAATGTACTTATCTGAAAATCTCAGCTAATAATTTGTCTTATACTCACATTTATTTTAATGAGCATTGAGAGCTAACAAGAATACCCTATAATTTCCTTTTATATACACTGATACTGTCTACTATTAATATTATTGAAACACTTTAAATTTACAAGATAAATAACATATATATGTACCACATATGCTGTATAAAAGCATATATATTTACATATAAAGTACATATATGCTATATATAATGTATATACATGGGTGGTGTCTATTCCCTGGTGACTCAGATGATAAAGCATCTGCCTGCAATGTGGGAGACTCAGGTTTATTCCCTGGGTCACAGAGATCCCCTGGATAAGGGAATGGCAACCCACTCCAGTATTCTTGCCTGGAGAATTCCATGGACAAAAGAGCCTGGCGGGCTATAGTCCAGTCCAGGTCACAAAGAATCAGACACAACTGAATGGCTAACACTTTTATACATAATTTTCCAACTTTTCTACCTTAGCATTCACTTTATTATCTCCCTTACTTCCAGGAAGACAGTATTCCCTAGATGGAGGACTAGCAAATAGCAAACCACAGCCTGCATTGAACCGTATGACTACATTTATTCAACAGCTGCTATTATATTATGTTCAAGATGCACCTTTTCCAGAGATACTGGGCACACAATAGATAGATATGACAAGCCTATTTCAAATATTTATCACCTAGAGATCTTAGTATTGTATGTGGAAATAGTAGGAGTTCAAAATGTGTCCACTGAACAAAAACTACATCTCATACATGGTGAAAGACAGGGAGAAATGATAAGGTAGATTTAAAAACTCAATAGTACAAAAAATAGTCGCCTTAAATATGCTAGAAACCAATATAAAAATATTTACTCTGTTTTGATACATATTATTGATGATAATATATTGGTACAATAGTACTTTATGTAATTTATAAAGATATAAAATTTGGGTGTTGAGTTCAAATACTCTTTTATTAATAGGGTTGATTTTAAAATGTAAGGCAAGGGGTGGGGCTGGAATGATTCGACTCATCTACCTGCACATCTATCTACCTGTTTATCCACCCTTTTGTTTTTCAGCTTGAAATTTCTCTCACCTGAAATTTTGTTTATATCCAGATATGATGGAAGAGAAAACAGGAGATATGACTAATCATCAGTGGATATAAAATGGATTATGGAAAGTCTCTTAGCATCTAATTCCCCAATTCTCATAGGTACTATGCAAATTATGCCATCAAAGTAACTCTACTTGTCAAACTCTTAATATGTATCAGAAACATTTCACAGCTCATAGTTGGAGAACATAATATACAGTTTACATCATTTTTGCTAAATTAAAGCAATCACCTTCTTCTAAGTCCTCAATAAGATTTGTGGAGGTTTTGGATTGTTTTTTTTTTAATCTGTTTTTATATTAAAAAAAAAACTATAGTTGCCTTTGTGGATGAACTCAATACTCTAATTCATTCACCTGCAGTCCTTTTTGCTACTAACTTTATATTATAGGTGTCCCCTATATAGCTGACCTTCATTTATAAACATGAAAGATGAATATGTAATACATATCTTATATAATGTATGTGTTATAAATATATATGAAATTGAAAAGGATGAGGTAAAAATGTAATTCACAGGATTTCCCCAGTGATTCAGTGGTTAAGAGCCTGCCTTCCGATGCAGAGGCATGGGTTCAATCCCTTGTTGGGAAACTAGGGTCTCACATGGCTAGAGTATGGACAAAAATTTTTTAATGTAATTCATAACATTTTAAACAATTTTGGTTATTGACAAATAGTACATAATTTTTCTGTAATATATTTTAATTGAGAGCAAAGTGATTGAGTGTCTTATAATGTTTCTAACCTTTTGTGGTACAGCAATTCAAAGCTATGTATCTAAAGTCATCATGTTTCAATACATGATTTTAAATAGCTGTTGTAACTAAAAAATATTCTTCATAAGCTTCCTAGACCCATATGGAAGAGGTGCAACTAGGCACTGCTTATTGAATCACAGTAGCTTTTTTCAATCTCATCTGCCAGTTAGGTAAAAGAGTTTTGTTGATATACAGCACATTCATTTCTATCTTCTATGATAACAGTCTTTCATGCTAGTTAGAAAGTGGTGTGCATCTTAACTAGGAGAGGTCTCATTTCCTCCACTTCATACTTCCTGGTTCAGTCTTTCACCTTGGCCCGTGTGCCTGCCTTCAAGACCGTGGTTTGGTTAAAGAGAAGGGAATGGTTTTGATAATAAGGCTGCAAATGTGTTTGGGGGTGTGTGTGTGTGTGTGTGTGTGCACGTGCACATGTGCACACACATATATATATCCATACCGACATATGTATTTGAAGCTTGTCGAAAGTACGTGAATGAAAATTGGCATTTATCAACTGACCTATGACTTGGAAAAAATTAAAGGTTACATGAACTTTGGGATTTTCCTAGTGGTATGGTGGCAAAGACTCTGCACTCCCAATGCTGAGGACCCAGATTCCATCCCTGGTCAGGGAATTAGATCCTGTGTGCTACAACTAAAGTCTCTGCATGCTGCAACCAAAGGCCATGCATGCCGCAACAAAAACTGAAGATCCCACACGCTGAAACTAAGACCCATTGCAGCCAAATAAATAAATGTTTACATGAACATCTTAAGTGAATTTTTCAAAGTTAATAATACTTGGAGATATGTTAGAATTAGAATGAAAAGGGGAGGGGAGGGTGAGAGAGTGAGTGAGAGAGAGATGGGAAAACAACTATTTTCTGCTACTGAAGAAGTAAGATTTACAATATTAACATGTAAGAAGGATAGAGTATGTGAGCAATAAAGATAGAGGTCATGTCTATCTCCTGCCTCAGTACTCCATTTAGAATCTGATCCTTGTATGGTTTCCAAATACATCAGTTGAAACCAAGCATAATGAATTGACCATGATAATTATATGATACGCTTCATATGGTACCTCTCAGAATAGTATACTATCTGGAATATCATTTATGAGA